>CAUYON010018504.1:0-12269 GCA_963573935.1 Arctocebus calabarensis
ACTTGGGCTAAGTAGAAGCTTTCCCAGGAAAGCACTTGTGGCTGGGTTCACTCCTTAAGTGGCTATCCACTTACCCAGTGCACCAAAACTGTTCTCACCCAATACCCCTGAGGGCTAAGGCTGCAAGGCATCTCAGTCCCCACCTTTAGGCTGCTCAGTCACTAGATTGCTTGCTCCCACACAATGCTTGTTCTGTGACCCTGAGGGTGGAGTTTTCCAGGGCAGTTCTCCTACGATGGCTCCACATAGCCCACAACCAAACACTGGTAGCTCCCTCTGGCTTGGTGGCTCAGTCTAGAGCCCCAGACAACACTCAAAAACCCCCACACTCTTGCCCCAGTTCTCCCAAGGCAGTTCAACTGAGTGCAAAGTCCAAAAGAAACCCAAACAGCACACAAGTAAGACCTTTCCAGTTTGCAATCTCACTGCCGCTGTAGCCACAGGTGCCAGGAGGATTAGACCGAATGAACACATGCAACTACTTGCCAGATCTCCGTTGCTTTTGCCTTCCTCAGGGGGTCCAGAAGTCTCACTCTGTCTCCCTGTGTCCCCAAAGGGATGTTTCTGAGCAGATCTTGCCAGCCAGAGATGCCCGAATTCTTCTCTCCCCAGTCTCACCATGCACAGTTGCAAGGAAGCTGTTACTTGGCCACCATCTTGTTTCCTCCCTGTAGTTGGAGACTTTAACACTCCTTTAGCAGGGTTGGATTGACCCTCCAATAAAAAGCTAAGCAAAGAAATTTTAGATTTAAACTTTACCATGCAACATTTGGATTTAACGGACTATAGAACATTTCATCCTAACAAAACTGAATACACATTCTTCTCATCAGCCTACAGAACAATATTCCAAAATTGATCACACCTTAGGTCAGAAGTCTAACCTCAGCAAATTAAAAAAATATAAATCATTCCTGTATCCTCTTGAATTATCATTAAATTGAAGTTAATCTCAGTAACACCAGGAATCTGCATACATATACAAAATATGGAAGTTAAATAACCTTATGCTGAATGAGAGGTCATAGACAAGATTAAAAAAGAAATTACCAAATTTTTGGAACAAAACAATAATGAAGACACAAATTATCAAACCTCTGGGATACTTCAAAGGCAGTTCTAAGAGGGAAATTCATAGCACTGCAAGCCTTCCTCCAGGGAACGGGAAGAGAGGAAGTTAACAACTTAATGGGACATCTCATGCAACTGGAAAAGGAAGAATATTCCAATCCCAAACCCAGAAGGAGAAAAGAAATAACCAAAATAAGGCAGAATTAAATGAAATTGAAAACAAAAGAATTGTACAATAGATAAAAAAATCCAAAAGTTGTTTTTTTGAAAAAGTGAATAAAATAGATAAACCTTTAGCTAACCTAACCAGGAAAAAAGGAGTAAAATCGCTAATACTACCTAACACATTCTATGAAGCAAACATACCTTGATCCCCAAACCAAGGAAAGACACAACAAGAAAAGAAAATTATAAACCAATATCACTAATGAATATTGATGCAAAAATACTCAAAACGGTCCTAACAAACAGAATCCAGCAACACATCAAACAAATTATACACCACGACTAAGTGGGCTTTATCCCAGGGTCTCAAGGCTGGTTCAATATACATAAATCTATAAATATAATTCAGCACATAATCAAATTAAAAAACAAAGACCATATGATTCTCTCAATTGATGCAGAAAAAGCTTTTGATAATATCCAGCATCCCTTCACGATCAGAACACTTAAGAAAATTGGTATAGAAGGGACATTTCTTAAACTGATACAGGCCATCTACAGCAAACCCACAGCCAAAATCGTACTGAATGGAGTTAAACTGAAATCATTTTCACTCAGATTAGGAAACAGGAAAGGTTACCCATTGTCTCCACTGCTCTTTAACATTGTAATGAAAGTTTTAGCCTTTGCAATTAGGGAAGAAAAGGCGATCAAGAGTATCCATATAGGGTCAGAAGAGATCAAATTTTCACTCTTCGCAGATGGTATGATTGTATACCTAGAAAACATGAGGGATTCTACTACAAAACTCTTACAAGTGATCAATTAATACAGCAGTGTCTCAGGTTACAAAATCAATACCCATAAATCTGTAGCCTTTGTATATACCAACAATAACCAAGCTGAAGAAACAGTCAAGGACTCTTTTCCATTCACAGTAGTGCCAAAGAAAGTGAAATATTTGGGAGTATACCTAACAAAGGATGTGAAAGATCTCTATAAAGAGAATTAGGAAACTTTTTTAAAAGGCATACCTGACAATGTTAACAAATAGAAAAACATACCATACTCATGGCTGGGAAGAATCAACATTGTTAAAATATCCATACTGCCCAAAGCATTATACAATTTTAATGTAATCCCTATTAAAACTCCATAGTTTAAAGATCATACTTTAAAGATCTTGAAAAAATAATACATTGTTTTAGTTGGAATCAGAAAAAACCTTGAATAGCTAAGACATTAGTCAGAAATAAAAACAAAGCAGGAAGAATTATGCTACCAGACCTCAGACTATACTACAAATCGACAGTCATCAAAACAGCATGGTACTGGCACAAAAACAGAGAGGTAGATGTATGGAACAGAATAGAGAACCAAGAGATGAACCCAGCTACCTACTGTTATTTGATCTTTGACAAGCCAATTAAAAACACTCAGTGGGGAAAAAATTCCCTATTTACCAAATGGTGCTGGGTGAACTGGCAGGTGATCTGTAGAAGACTGAAACTAGACCCATATCTTTCACCATTAACTAAGATAGACTCTCACTGGATTTAAACTTAAGACATGAAACTAAAAATTCTAGAAGAAAGTGCAGGAAAAACTCTTGAAGAAATCGGCCTGGGCAAATATTTTATGAGGAGGATTCCCCGGGCAATTGTGGCAGCATCAAAGATACACTACTGGGACCTGATCAAACTAAAAAGCTTCTGCACAGCCAAGAACACAGTAAGTAAAGCAAGCAAACAGCCCTCAAAATGGGAGAAGATATTTGCAAGTTATCCTCCAACAAAGGTTTAATAATAGAGAACTCAAACGTATTAGGAAGAAAAGAACAAGAGATCCCATGTCTGGGTGGGCAAGGGACATGAAGAGAAACTTCTGTGAAGAAGACAGGTGCATGGCCTATAAACACATGAAAAAATACTCATCATCCTTAATTGTCAGAGAAATGCAAATCAAAACTACATTGAGATATCATCTAAACCCAGTAAGATTAGCCCACATCACAAAATCCCCAAACCAGAGATGTTGGTGCAGATGTGGTGAAAAGGGAACAGTTCTACATTCCTGGTGGGAATACAAACTAATATGTTCTTTTTGGAAAGATGTTTGGAGAATACTTAGAGACCTAAAAATAGACCTGCCATTCAATCTTATAATTTCTCTACTAGCTATATATCCAGAAAATAAAAAATCACATTATAAGAAAGATATTTGTATCAATGTTTATTGCAGCACAATTCATAATTGCTAAGTCATGGAAGAAGCGCAAATGCCCATTGACCCACAAATGGATTAATAAATTATGGTATATGTACAGCATGGAATATTATGCTGCCTTAAAGAAAGATGGAGATTTTACCTCTTTCATGTTTACATGGATGGAGCTGGAACATATTCTTCTTAGCAAAATATTTCAAGAATGGAAGAAAAAGTGTCCAGTGTACTAAGCCCTACTATGAAACTAATCTATAGCTTTCATATGAAGGCTATAATCCAATTATAGTACAAGAATATAGGGAAAGGAGAGAGGGGAGGGGGCAGAAATAGTAGTGGGAGGGTTATTGGTGGGATCATACCTACAGTGCATCTTAGACGGGTATAGGTGAAACTTACTAAATACAGAATATAAATGTCTTAACACAATAACTAAGAAAATGCCATGAAAGCTATGTAAAAATAAATAAATAAATGAATAAAATGAATAAGGCTTGGCGCCTGTGGCTCAAGTGGGTAAGGCACCAGCCATGTACACTTGAGATGGCAGGATTGAATCTAGCCCAGCTGCCAAATAACAATGATGGCTGCAACCAAAAAATGTCCAGGCATTGTGGCGGGCGCCTGTAGTCCCACCTACTTGGGAGGCGGAGGGAGGCAGGAGACTCACTTGAGCCCAGGAATTGGAGGTTGTTGTGAGCTGTGATGCCACAGCACTCTTTCCAGGGGGACAGCTTGAGGCTCTGTCTCAAAAAATATATAAATAAATAAATAAAACGAATAAGATTTATTTTTCCTTTAAGCAAAAGCTCTTCAAAATTTTATAGTGCTTTAAAGTAATCATTGTCAAATATTAATACATATTATGCAATAATGAACTCTGAGCAGATGGACAAAAATGTGAAATTTTGGAAAAAAATAAATAAATAAAATGATTTCCTTTTGATTTCTGCTCCAACAATGAATGAAATTATTTTATTTTTCATATTTTCATTCCTTTTTTCTTTTTTTTCTTTTCTTTTCTTTTTCTTTTTTTTGAGACCAAGTCTCACTTGTTCATCCCAGGTAGAGTGCTA
This sequence comes from Arctocebus calabarensis, assembly GCA_963573935.1. Lineage (NCBI taxonomy): Eukaryota > Metazoa > Chordata > Mammalia > Primates > Lorisidae > Arctocebus > Arctocebus calabarensis. The sequence continues at coordinate 4,536 of CAUYON010018504.1, forward strand.
TAGTATCATAGCTCACAGCAACCTCAAACTCTTCGGCTTAAGTGATCCTCTTGCCTCAGTCTTGCAAGTAGGTGAGGCTACAGGTATCTGCCATAGTGCCCAGCTAGTTTTTGTATTTTTAGTAGAGATGTGGTCTCACTCTTGCTCAGGCTGGTCTCCAACTCCATGGACATGGACCCCATTTTTTGGGCCTCATCAGGCTCATCAAACCATTTTTGTCAATGTTCTGCCTCACTCTGCCTCCTGAAATAAAGCTCTTCCTCTTATAAACATGGTGTTTGGGCCTCATCTTCCTGCAACATTTCCATCTAAGTTGCCACTCCTGGGGAGGTGCGGAACACCCAAACAAGACCACATTTACACACAGTGGCAACTTGGTCTGGTTTTGTATGCTTGTTGTTTTTACTTAATTTTTATTAAATCATAACAATACATTAATAGGGTACAATGTGATGATTTGATATGCAATGGGGAATGCTTAAATCAAAGTAATTTACATAACCACCACCTCCCTTACTTATTTTTGTGGTAAGACATTTATAGTATACTCTTAGTTCTTTTGAAATGTACTCTGGCATTGTGCACATTAGGTGAGCTTTGGCAACTTGGCAATTTTAAAATTAACTTCTGGCACCAATGGTTGTGACGTGTTTTGGACATACAGTCCATGTCCCCAAACTCCCCTACCTGCAAGGCAGAAAAAGCTGCATATAAACCCCTAGAGAGTCAAAAATGGCACCCCATGTGGGACCCCCTCTGCTGTGCCTGAGGCTTTGTTCTTCCTCTTATCTACTAAAATCTGTCTTGTCACTTACTCATGGTGGTCAGTGAATTTATTCTCCAGTTATCCAAAGCCAAGGACCAAGTAAAGAAATTCCTGTAACACTTTCACCCCAAAGTTTTTATTATCTTTTTTTTGGCTGAAGACCACTCTCTGATAGTTTTCTCTAGAAAGACTCAAGTGAGTAGCCTGAGTCCTTTCAGATATAAATTGTGGTGTAGAGATGAGGGGAAACTTGCTCTTCACCCCCCCCCCCAAGGTTTGCTGAAAGATCAACTCACAATAAGGCAGATTAATAAGAGAAAAGTTTATTTACTTTGCATACAGGGAGAATAACAGCATGATTGCCTTATATCCCAATGAGGTCCAGAAATTTATATACCCTTTTTTTTGGTTGTGGGGGGAGTGCAAAGAATTCTGTTTGAGAGCTAGAAATGGTTACCAAGGAGGTTGAATAGATACTTAGGAGAATAAATAGATGGGGGAGGGGAGATCAACTTGTAAATGATTCTCTTTGTAAATTAAGTTAACCTGAGAGATAGGTATTACAATAGGTATTTAAAATGATTTGGGTCAGGTGTCTGGTTGCATTTTTGACTTCTTTCCTGTAATATACAGAGATAACAAGGGAAGGGAAGGGAAGGAAAATTGATTGATCTTTTCTATGGGTCTAGTTTTTTGATGAAGAAAGAAGGAAAGCTCCTTTCAAGGCCTGTTGGCTTCCAAGGGCCTTTAATTCAAATTATTCTTTACACCAAGGATTCACCCCAATATTTTGGGGTGAAAGTTCTTGAGCTCCGTCACTGGCCTTGACATTTGAACAGCAGCTTAACTGGGTGAAACACCCTTGGATCACTCTTTGAGGTCCCTGAGTTGCTTAAAAATGCTGCCACACTATTGCCTTGTTTTTTATGTTGATTTTGAGAGGTCTGCTCCCAATATTATTTTCTTAATTTGGTCTTTTTGTATGCAAATTATGAGAGTATTTTTCTTTATCTTTAAATTATAATAGCTTTACTAGGGTATGTCATGAAGTTCAGAAAATTCCAACTCAATTATCCCACGGACCCAATGAACTCTTTTAATATGTAGATGCAAGTCTTTTACTTAAAGAAAATTTTCTTTGGTTACAGTTTTTTTTTCCTAACTCAATTTTACTCAGGAGTAATTTACATACATTAAGATTCAACCATTTAAAATGCAAGAGTTCGATAATTTTTGATAAATGTATACACTTGTGTGACCCATGTAACCACCATCACAATCAAGATATAGGACTTGTATACCTCAAAGAAGTTCCCTTGAACCTCTTTTTAGTTACTAAATTTGCCTACAAACATTCCACTAGCTCATTCCCTAGCTCCCAGCAATCACTGATTTGATTTTTATCACCATAGATTAGATTAAATTTGACTTTTCTAGATTTTTATATACATTAAATCATGCAATGTGAATTATTTTATGTCCAGCTTATGTTTCATCTTGCTTTTCTTTCTCAGCACAGTCTTGAAATTTGTCCTTGTTGTGTGTGGCAGCCGTTGATTCCTTTCCTGATACTACTTCAGACAAGTAGTATTACATTCTGTGTATATGCTACACTTTGTTTAAGAATTTACCTATTAATAGGTATCTGTGTAGTTTCACATTTTACATATTAGGAATAAGCCTTCTATAAACATTGGTGGACCAGTCTTTGCATGAACATGTTTTTCTGTTTTTCTTGGAATAAGAGTGGAATTTCTGGATCATGTGGTAAATGTACCCTTATTTTTAAGAGAAACTGACAAACTGTTTTGGAAATTTCCTTATCAATTTTATATCATCATTAACAGCATCTGAGGGTACTGTGCACTCTACCTTCTTGCCTTTGTATTCACAGATTTTTGTTTATAATTTTAGCTTATATTAGATACATAGTGGTATGTAATTGTTATTTTAACTTGAATGTCCTTGCTGACCAATGATGCTAAACAACTTTTCGTATGATTGTTAACTATGTACATAGTTTCCTTTACAAACTTTCTATTCAAATCTTTCTACTGAGCAGCCTCTGTTCAGCTGATCCAGTATTTGTCCTCATATTACTGACCTGTAAATTAAAACATATATATTTTCTGCATACAGCCTCGTTACGGGATGCATTCATTGTGAAAATTTTTCTCCCCATCTGTAATACCTATTAATTTTACTAGGAGTATCTTTTGGAAATCAGGCATTTTAAATTTGATAAAATCCACTTTAACTATTTTTTATTTTAGCTTTCTTGTTTCCTAGGTTGTGACTCAGGAGTCAGAGTTCTAACGAACCTGTGGCCATGACGATTGTCTCCTATGTTATCTTCTAAGATTTTTATGGTGTTAAATTTTGCAAAAGGCCTATGTGTTATTTGAATTGTTAATAATTTTGTGTATGGGCGGGGCAGAGCAAGATGGCCGGCTGGAAGCAGATTCCGAAAGAGGTTCCTGTCCAAAAGGAAAAATAACCCCCTAAAACTGCCCAAGTAAGCTGAAGACTGGGAGCCCAGCTGAAAGAGAGAGAAGTGATAACTGCAGGTCACCTCTGCTGAGGCAAGTTGCCACTCCAATAAAGGAAACTTCAGGTACAAAATTCATCTGAAAGGAAAAGTGTCCATCCCCTCCACCAAGAAAGCTATGGTTTTCCTGTTTTTCTGTTTCTTTTCTTTTTTCTGTTCATTTGCTCCTGCGGATTTTTGACAGAAAAGTGGTGAACTGTGGACCTCTTATCTCACCCCACGGAAGAGGACTGTGGGAAGGGGGGGCTGCTTCCTCAGAGCAACCCTGATGTGACTCTAAACGCTCTCTTGATAGGCAGAAAAACTGATCTAAAGTTTTTTCCATGATTCTGAACTTACAGTACACCCTTCCCCCCCTTACCTGATGAACCAGAAGCCTAACCCTTGCTAAGAGAGGGAGGAGGTTCTAGAGTAGCAACACCCCCACCTGCCGGAACAAGTGCCCCACTGGCAAAAGACTCCAGGGGGATCATGGCGAGCATCCCACCCTCTGGCCTGGGAATCCGCTGGTGACCGAGTGGCCCCATGCCCTGTACCCAAAGTCTGTCAGGCTTCCGCAGGCCCACCCCTGGCCAAGAACTCTGTAGGTGACTGTGCAGCCCAGTGCTACTCACCACCCAGCCCCCGCCAGGGACTACCCCAGCAACCCCATGGGCCCAACCTGAGCCAGGAGCTCCCCCAGCCACTGTGTAGCCCCACACCTAGAGCCTGCCGGGCCTCTGCAGGCCTGCCTTTTGCCAGGGACTCCCCAAGCGACTGCGTGACTCTGCACCCCAAGCTTACTGGGCCTCAGAAGGCCATCCCCCAGCCAAGGACTCTGCTAGCGACCACTTGGCATCTGCAGGTCTGCCCCAAGCCAGGGACTTCACCGGCAACTTCCCCACTCCCACCAGGCTTCCACAGGCCTGCCCCCAGCCAGGGACCCCCCCAGTGACTGTGCAGGCCCAAGTCCAGTACCCGCAGGGCCTCCACAGATCTGCCTCCAGCCAGGGACTCCATTGGAGACTGCATGACTCCATGCCCCACACCCACCAAGCCTCTGCAGGCCCACCCCTGGCTCGGAACTCTCGTGGTCTCATGCAGACCTATGCCCCATGCCTGCCAGATCTCCGCAGGCCTGCCTTCAGCCAGGGACTCCACTGGCGACCATGAGGCCACATGCTCCACACCAAACAGGCCTCCTCAGGTCTGACAAAGAACTCCATCAGCGACTATGTAGTCCTGCACCCTGAACCTACAGGGCCTCCACACTCCTGCCCAGGATCAGGGACTCCGCAACTGCATGGCTCTACACCCCAAGCCTGCCGGGCCTCAGCATGCCTGCACCTGGCCAGGGACTCCAGGAGCCATGCAACAGACCACCCCCCTCCCATGCCCTTCCTACCTCTGCACTGGCCCTGCCCATCAGGCCAGGGATTCCGGAAGCCACAGGAACAGGCTCTACCTCCCCCTGGAGCCCTCTCTGCCTCTGCGTGGATCCCTCCTCTCAGCCAGAGACTGCTGGAGCCTTGGGCTTTCTTTGCCAAAGTCACTGGGTGCCTGACACTCCCAGAACCATGTGCACCATCCCCCACCCTGCTGCTGGATCTGAGAGATCCAGACTCTGGAGCTGCTCCTGTAGTTGGAACTTGCTGGCTAAGGCAGTCCCAGGGGAGCTACACAGTGTCACTGCCTACAAAGTTCCAGCAAAAACAGAGTGATCTCACTGGAGTCTAATCTTGGAGATACTCCCCCCAAGTCTGAGGACAACCAGAGGCAATGGTGAAAATCAATCATGGGCCTTAATCAACGGAAAAACTCTGGCAATATGAATAATCAGAGTAGATCAACTCCTCCAAGGAACAATAAGACAGACACATCACAAGATCCCATGCACAAACAAATGGCTGAGATGTCAGAAATTGAATTCAGAATCTGGATAACAAACAAGATCAACAGAATAGAGGAAAAGATGGAATTAGAATTTCAAGCAGTAATCCAAAAGAAGTCTCAAGAATTCAATGAATTCAAAGACAAAATGACCAAAAATTTTGAAACATTGACACAAGAAGTCACAGCCCTCAAAGATCTGAGAAATACAGTAGACTCTCTCAGTAAGAGAATGGAGAAAGCAGAAGAAAGAATTTCTGACATGCAAGACAAAGCTTTTGAATGCTTCCAAACCTCCAAAGAAGAGAGAAATGGAAGGCAAAAATGGATCATTCTCTCAGGCAGCTCTGGGATAACTAGAAGAAAACCAATATTCGCCTCATAGGGATCCCCGAAAGCAATGAAGCGGCTTCACAAGACACAGTGTCTTCTTCATGAGATTATGAATGAGAATGTTCCAGACATGCCAAGAGATTCTGAAATTCAGATAGCAGTTTCAGAACTCCAGCAAAACTCAACTCAAATAAGACATCCCCCAGACAAATCATAATCAATTTCACTAAAGTTAATATGAAGGAGAAAATTCTGAACGCAGCCAGACATAAGAAAACCATAACCTACAAAGGGAAGAACATTAGGATAACTGCAGATCTCTCTGCTGAAACCTTTCAAGCTAGAAGAGGGTGGTCATAGACTTTTAATCTCCTAAAACAAAATAACTTTCAACCCAGGATTCTGTATCCAGCTAAACTGAGTTTCATTTACGATGGAGAAATTAAATACCTTAATGACATCCACATGTTGAAGAAATTTGCCCTAACGAAACCAGCTCTTCAGGAAATTCTCAGACCTACCTTCTACAATGAGCAGTGTAATCCTCCATGACAAAAGTAAAGTCACTCAGAAACTTTTGATAAAATTCCAATTTCCTCAGTAGCAAAAGGATTAAAACTGTCCACCAGACTTACAAAAAGCTTATCGATATTCTCAATTAATGTGAATGGGTTAAATTGTCCTCTAAAGATGCACAAGTTGGCTGACTGGATACAAAAACTCAGGCCAAATATCTGCTGCATACAAGAATCTCATCTTATCTTAAAAGATAAATATAGACTCAAGGTGAAGGGATGGTCACCTATACTCCAGGCAAATGGAAAGCAGAAACAAGCAGGTGTTGCAATCCTATTTGCAGATACAATAATAGGCTTTAAACCAGGGGTCCTCAGACTACGGCAGGCAGGCCACATGCAGCCCCCCAAGGACATTTATCCAGCCCACCAAGTGTTTTTGCATCCGCTGCCTGTCCTGTTTAGCAGCGGACTCATCCCAGGGCCACAAAATCTGTTAGCGGAAAAACCATTGGTTGCATTCTGAAACAAAATATGTGTGGATTCACTGGAAAAGTTGCAAAAGGAGTTCCAGTTTAGATTTAAATAGCTTCATCTCCATGAACAGGACATACAGCTTTTCCATAAGCCATTTTCTATTGACATTGAAAATGTGGAGGTCAGTCCCTGAAGTCGTCACCCCAGCTGCCCCTCTGCCAGCTGCTCCGGCACTACCTCAGGTGGCATCTCTGGCAAGTGGGAACCAGGTGCTAATGGGTGTGGCAGAGGCAGCTGACTCCAGCTCCGGCTCCAGCTCCGGCTCTGGAGGGTGCTCCGGCTGGCCTGCGGTGCCTGGATGCTCTAAGAACATTTCCACTGTTGCTCGAAGGACACTTGCAGTGGGATTCAGAATTCCTGGAGAATTGCCTTTGTGAAGAGCTGGAAGTATTTCTTTAAATTCCATCTCTTAGTTTTACAAAGAAACATCAAGAAACCATGAACAACATTAGTAATGAAGAGTTTGACTGCCACTTGCTTGATGAAGGTTTTACTGCAAAGGACATTCTGGACCAAAAAATCATGAAGTTTCCTCTTTCTGAAGAAACACTGAAGATGGCTAAAAGCTCTTCCTCATGTCACTCCTTTTTATGCAGTCAAACGTAATGAGAGTAGAGCCATTGTGAAGACCCTCACTCGCTGCCTTTAGGACATGATTTGACTATGCTAGCAAGACTGAAATACAATTGGTGCAAAGTCTCAGGGTGCCTCCAGAGAGTATTATCTATGCAAATCCTTGTAAACAAGTGTCTCAAATTAAGTACGCTGCCAATAATAGGGTCCAGATTATGACTTTTGACAGTAAAGTCGAGTTGATGAAAGTTGCCAGAGCACATCCAAAGGCCAAGTTGGTTTTGTGGATTGCCACTGATGATTCCAAAGCAGTTTGTTGACTCAGTGTTAAATTTGGCACTACACTCAAAACCAGCAGACTTCTTTTGGAACAGGCAAAAGAGCTAATTATTGATGCCATTGGTGTCAGCTTCCAGGTAGGAAGTGGCTGTACTGATCCTGAGACCTTCATGCAGGCAATCTCTGATGCTCACTGTGTCTTTGACGTGGGAGCTGAGGTTGGTTTCAGCATGTACCTGCTTATCATTGGTAGTTGCTTTCCTGAATCTGAGAATGTGAAACTTAAATTTGAAGAGATCACTGGTATAATCAAC
>CAUYON010018505.1:0-16172 GCA_963573935.1 Arctocebus calabarensis
CAGAAGAAATAAAAAAAACTTTTATTATAAAGACACTTGTACTAGACTATTTATCTCAGCCCGATTTACAAACGGTAAAATGTGGAAACAGCGTAAATGTTCTTCAACTCAGGAATGGATTGGTAAGCTGTGGTACATGTATACCATGGAATATTATTCAGCTATCAAAAAATGGAGATTTTGCAGCATTTGTATTAATCTGGATGGAGGTGGAACACATTATTCTTAGTGAAGCATCACAGGAATGGAGAAGCATGGATCCTATGTACTTAAATTTGATTTGAGGACAATTAATGACAATTAATGACATGGTGGGGCGTGGGGAATGGGGTGAGCAGACAGAGAAGGAGGGAGAAGGTGAGGGAAAGGAAAAAAAAAGAAAAGAAAAAAATAGTGACTATCACATAAATTGGATTTAATTTTGGCCAAAGTACATTACTTAAACATTGATTTTCAATTCAACTTGTTAATATGTTGTTTAGAATATTGCATCCTCCTTTATAAGTGAAATATGTTTGTAATTTCCCATTTATAATAATATATTTTCTCTAATTTTAATATCAGGTGTATCCAGATGAAGCAGAATGATTTTGAAGTATTTCTTCTTTTTCTATTGTATATAAGATTTGGCATGATCTGTTTTTTGAAATTATCTTTTACTTTTATTTATAAATATTTGTTGTCTGTTTTTTGAGAATTTGGAAAAAACAATAAGAAGTTAACTGATGATGAATGTTACTTTCTTTGCATTATTATTATTATTGCTTAATATTTCAATGTAGCAATCATCTGATTTCTTTTCTGAATGTATTGGTCTTCGTTTGTTCTTTACCAGATTTTTATTTCTAGTCCCTATCTTAAATATTGTTATTATTATGAAATTTTAAACCTTTTTAATTTTGTGAAGGCAAAAAGTGGAAACCTAATAAATACGTGTATAAGTAAAAAATAAAATAAAAATACAATATATTACAATGTTACATCTTAGGGAAAATATTCCAAATTCTACAAAACAAATTCAGAAAAGAAAGTACATTTATCAAGGTCAGGACTGGAAAAAATCTTTAGGATAAACTACAAAAAATTCCTTATAATACCCTTGAGTAGACCAAAACAATAATTTACATAATTATTTTTTGCAATTCATGCTTTAAATACTGCATAAAGGTTAAATGGTCAAATGATTAAAATATTGGTTCAGGTATCTGGAAGTCTACATTATACTTTAACTTTTATATGTTGTTTGTTTTTTGGTCATGCAGATTAACCTGTTTATTATCCCCACCTCCATTGATATGTATACAATATATTTATTGTATATATGAATTAAATCAATGTCAGCTAATGGTTAAAGATTCAGTAGAATTATACATGTAAACCTATGTTTTATTTTAAATTTTCTATCATTTAAGAGGAAATATAGTATCTAGTAATAGCTTGTATTTATTAGATATCGTTCACTGTACTAAGTGCTGGATCTGCCTCCTCCCATTTAAGTCTCACAAAACCATAATGTCCCAATATTAATAATGTTATTTCTTCAGATGACGGATGTCTGGTTTATAGAAGTGGCAGAGCTAAGATTTATCTTTAATTCAGTTTGATTCCAAAGCTTGAACTTTTACCCTGGTTTTATTGTTAATGATTATTACTTTCAAAAAGTATCGCACTCAGTGTGAATGAAATTAAGCAACCAGAGCTTTCCCGGTAAAATGGATACCATAATAGATATACATTTTCACCATGGATTTAATCTTGGTAATAAAGATGTGTATTTAAATCAGAATTTTCTTCTTTTAAAAAAAGGGACCCAAAAAGCCAAATCATTCATTTATTCTTCATCATCACCAACTTCAAAAACTAAATTGTTTATCATGAATGAGTTGACTGAAGTTGTTTTTTTCTTTATTATGTGAGGTCCTTGTAATTTATGTGGGGGGAAATAAAGTGTGCCTTTCTACAGAGCATAGATTACCTGAGTGGCGTTTCTTGTCAGCTGGGATGGTTCTGTTCCCATTGCTTCCCACCCTCCTACGAATCCATGGAAAACTTGTCTGTCATGAGCCAAACGCTCAACACAGGGAGCTCCTTCCTGCTGGCACCAAAGTAATCTTATTGTGGAGGAAGTCAGTTTATCTTCAGGTTCATAAAGTGCAGATAGGGTAGGATGATCCTTCCAACATTCCTGGAATATTTTAAATTACTGTTAAGTATAATGTGCAACCCTCAACATGAAAATAAACTATCTTAAGAAGGGGCTTTTACTATGGAAGGAATATTTTGCAGAATACTGCAATACAATTTATCCAATTTGTATATTTTTGTTTTTGCAAATTATTTAAGTTAAAATGCGTGGTTTGCTAGCTCATTCTAATGTAAAATTATATGTTCTTGAACATCTTAATTGCAAATCAGTAGATCACACTTAATAATTTTGACTGTTTTTCCACTTAATCATCAGTCTGCATGAATATTTACAATTCGATATATTTTGCCTTTGCAATGTTTTCTCAAACAAATGTTAAATAATCAAAACAGATATTTAGAAATTTAACATTAAATATTATTAATTTTAATTAAAATATGTGCCTTTGTCAAATGCTTCAGACAAATGGATTCATGCCTTGCATCTAGGTGACCTCAATTTCGGCTGTTATAGAATCATTGAGTATGGCCTACTATTAGTGCCCTTAAAGTTTTTTTTTTTTTAAAGCTATTGCCTAATATAATTAGAAGCCAAAAATGACTATAAGTGAGTCAAATATAGAATGATAGAGCTCAGAGATGAAAACTAAAACCCTAAGGAAATTCATTTGATTAAGCTCCTGTATAACCTGTTAAGCTCTTGCAGAAGGCAAGTCTTTTTGCACACCTCTTATTGCAACCTTTAGGACTTAGGGGACTGAGATAGGGTCATAGAGCTGTGTTTAATGTAAATTAATGATGGAAGAAGTGTTGTGTGACAAACAGACTATCTTAGTTTCCTGATGGAAAGTAGGCCTGTGTGAGTCTTCCATATTAGTTATTCATAGTTAATTTTGACATTAAGACCTTCCACTCAAACAAGGATGTGATCAGGGCAGAACAATGAGCTGCTTCTGGGAAACGGAGCATGAAGAGTCACATCTTTTCTTCATCTGTTAGTGTATGTCAGTATATTTAGCTAGGAAAGAGGTAAAAGGCAGAGAGGAGAGACATCACTCTCTGCTTCTGTAAATTCTATTTGTTTAGAATCCACATATAGGTAATATTATGCAGTGTTTTTTTTTTTCTGTGTCCAGTTTATTTCACTTAACATAGTATCTTCCTGGTTAATTTAAGTTGTTGCAAAACGTAGGTTTTCATTCTTTTGCAAGGCTGAATAATTCCATTGTATGTATACGTAAGTAGTGTGTGTGTGTGTATAAAATAATATGTATACACCGCATAACACCTACCTACCTACCTGTCTATACCACATTTTCTGGTTCATTCATCCATTCATAGACATAGAGATTGTTTCCATATCTTGGCTATTGTGACTGATGCTGCAATGAACAAGACAGTGCAGGTGTTCCTTCAGAATAATTTCATTTTTATTGACTCTATATCCAAAAGAGAAATGTACATTTCCTTATTAATTTTTAGAATTTTTTATATTCTTGAGAATTATTACTTTGATAATGGATACATTGAAAAGGTTTCTTTGATTGTATTTTAAAATGCAAAAAAAGAAATTGAAAAGGGTTAACCAATGTCATAGTAATCTCTGTTGGGAAAGATGTATTAAGTAAAACACACAGATGAAAACTGTGAATAACGTGTTGATGCATTTTGCTACATTACAATTAAAACTTACTTTTCAACATTATGGAATTAAACATAAACCTTCTTAGATGTGGAATCTAAAACAGTAGACTTTCTAGAAGCAGAGAGAAGAATGGCGGCTTCTGGAGTTAGGACTGGAGAAAATGATGTTAGTCAAAATTATGCAAAGACGAATTTTCAGTGATCTAAGGTACAGCCTGGTCACCATAGTTAATAATATTACAGAATATATTTGAAATTTCCTAAGAGAGCATATCTTCATTGTTCTACCACTTATACCTACAAAGTTAAAAAAGGACATTCATTGTTCTACCACTTATACCTACAAAGTTAAAAAATTTCCATTCATATGTTTTTGTTTCTTAATATGTTAAGAAACAAAAACATATGAATGGAAATCTAATGAGCTGATGAAATGTAAAAATATAGTCAAACTATAAAACAGAATCATTCCTTACTCATTAGGTTTACTTAGCTTTCAAAGACTGAAAAGGGAAATATGGGTGAAAATTCAGAGCTAGGAAATTTTCATAAACCGCTGGTAGCAATTTCACTTTGAATGACTACTATGAAGAATATTTAGAAATATTAGGGAAGTAAAAATAATATTTTATATCGTTATTTCTCTGCAACACATTCTGGGTGAATTACTAAGAATTATATTTCATTTAATTACACCTCTTCACAGGTAATAAGAGTGATAATTATTCTTTCCTCTGAAAATAAATTTCATTGTTAATATTTTCATTGCTATATCTTCTTTTATAACTACCTGTATACATTTCACCATTTAATTTCTATGATTTTCTTTATTGCATTTGGTTTCTTAAATATGTATATATTAAAATATGTGCTATGCTGTTTCCTTTAAAACAAATGTATGCCTCATTATTGATTTTTATGGGAGCCATTTGTAGCATTTTCAGTGTTTATGCATTTTGTCATTTTGGTGTACACACTCCTTTTGAGTAGGACATGTTTTCCTTTTGTTTTGCTCTTGTTGTTATGATTTATATTTATTTTTCTCATTGCTTTCATATTGCCATTTGGAATTTCCATCCATCTGGCAAGCCTCCAGTCTGAAATGAAGTCTTATACATTTGCAGTTATTGTACATTGTTCTGAAAGCAGTAAGAGTTGGCTGAATTCATATTTCAGACTGTGCTTTGTCCTTTCCTATTCTAGATTATCATTTATCCATAGTTTCTATTGAAATCCAAGCCATAGGAAGCCCCCTCTAACCTTTTGCTTAACGCAGTGAGTCTGGTTCCAAAAATCCCCAAACGTGCATATGTTTTAGTCCACACAATTTCCTGGTCTCCACTGCAGGTGTCTGGAACAATATTCCACAAACCAGTGGCTTCAAACTCATTTACTTCTAATAATTTCTGTCTGAATTCTGGCTCATGAAGATACTCCTCTTGCTATGGAGCAGAGAAATGTCTTTTATTTCCTAGTCATTTCCTATTTTGTTTTATATTTCACTTGACATTGCTTTGCTTTTAGAGAATACCACACATTAAAGTCGGGAAAGACAGCACTGCCTTGAGCATGAAATGTTATGGATTAGTTTGTAGTACTTTAAATTTTTGAGATAAAGCCTTATTGAATGTTTCTCAGAATTATAATGTTTCCTGAACATTTGTTGTAATCATTGCAAAGGTAACAATAGTGAGAACAATCTCATGAGGTAAATATTATCTTCAGCCCTGTTTTTAATAAAAAACTGAAAGGCACAGTCTTTTAAAAAATTTTTAATTTTTTTATTAAATCATAGCTGTGTACATTAATGCAATCATTGGGTACAATGTGCTGATTTTAAATACAATTTGAAGTACATCAAATTTGTTAACATAGCCTTTACTTCACTTTCTTAATTATTGTGTTACACTTAGTAGATTTCAAGTGTACCCTTGTAAAATGCACCAGTCATTTTAATGAATTTTTTAAGTCTCAATTTTACACAACTTTTAGTTTCAGAAACAGAAAAAAATCCAGAACTAAGTGCTTTGATTCTATGTACTGAACCATTTTGCTAAAACTAACAGCAAATGCTTTGGTAAACTCTAAAATCTTTGTTATCATTAGGCATGAAGTAAACATTAATTTCCTTATTTTGGAAACTTTCATTTGGTCATCCTATTGGGTCAAAGTGTCATGGTCATGTTTACATTCTTTATGAACTACTTACCACATAGTTTAAGCCAGCATCTTTATGCCTCTTTCACAGTGGTTGAAATAAGGAAAAAGCAATTCTGTTATATGCCTTGAGGAAAATAAGCTCTTTCTACTTAACTTCATCTTCTGATGCACATTACTTGTGGGATGGCTGACTATTAGAATGAACAAATTCCTCTTCCAGCTTTGTGAATCCATCTAAAGGATGCCTGAAGGTGAAGGTGAGTTAAGCAGGATATTCTGAAAGCATAAACACTTTGTCTGACTGCATTTCTGACGTACATGGTTTCAACAGTTCATGTATTATACATGGAGATACAGCCTCGAGTCCTAGTAACTACTTGCTAGAAGAATGACAGCTATACGCACATTGTCTATCACAGTTTTCCATAAAGTTTATTATGAATGCACTTCAAGGTAGGTGTTGCCATCCATATATTGCCTATGAGCCTTCTAAATATTGGAGTTTAATTAATTGAAGAAGTAGAACAATTATTATACTACCTATGCTGCTAAGATTCCAGTGTAATAGTCAATTACAATTTGATGCCGTTAAATATTGTATCAAAAAGGAGAACAAATGTTAAGTCCAGAAAAATATATTCCGTGTTAACATTTGCCTATTATTTAACTAACTGACTTTGGGCATATTGCTACACATCTTTGAGGCTCAATTTTGTATGCAAATTATAGCGTTTGTTTTTTATTTGCAAATTATTACATTTTAGACATTGCGATAAAAGTGGTATGCTCAAAGATGCCGCATGTCAAAAAGCACATTGAGGTTTTATATAGTTTTGAAATTCAAAATTATTGCATTTCTGATGTAAAATTTTATGGTGTTGTCAAATAAATATCCAACTACACAACATGAAATAGTATTTCCTTTCTTGTTTTGAATGCTGCTTTTTGACTCCACATGGTTTCTAATCAATTCAGAGCTTTCGCTGAGCTTTAGAAAAAGTTGAGAGCTCTATTTATGGGTAAGCAATCTATTTAGGAGTACCCATGATAGAAAATGTTTTTCATAGAAATTTATACTGATTGGCAGTCCAGGGGCATCACTAAAACTTTACGCTAATTGACTAAAAGTCATTGCATTCTCTTTCTACCAGAGCAATGTATGCAACCAAATTCATCAATTCTCATTACATAAAAATACGTATTTTATTGGAATCTGTTGGTGGAAAAGTGGATAGTGAAGGGAAGAGTCATATTTTGGCGTGTTTATATTGTTCGAAATAATGATTTGAGGAGCTTCAAACTAACTCTTAGTTGTTTATTAGAAGTAGTTTAGGAATTTAATTTAAAAAAAAATTGACTGTAGACAATGTGCAGAAGAGACCAGAGACTGGAGAGATATAGATCAATATGAACCTGGACCCATTTAGATTATGACCATAAGCCTGAGGATTATTCACCTGTGTGTAAGAGCCACAGCCATACTCTGTCCCTTTAAAGTAATAAAAAAAAGCATTGGTAGAGTTCTCTCTCTCCCCACACCACCTAGGACGCTGCACAGCTATTACGCCTGGGAGAGTTGATGTTGAGAGTGGAAAACAGTTATACATGAGGGGCCACACAGGCTGGACATTAGCAAGAGCACCTTGTGTCACTGAGAGAGCCCCTAGGGTCAAGGTGAGAGAGTCCCCTTTCCTCCATTTCTCAGTATAACATGGCCAGGCTCGCCCCCACACATTTTCAGGTGTCAAATTACTCCTCACAAAATTTGTGTGTGTCGTCTAAATAGAGTCTACATCTGGTGTCCTATCTTCAGACTGGGTCACTAGTCTATACTTTGTTTACATTGAAATTATAAATAACTTAAAATGAGATAAGTAAGAAATAAATCAGTTTGAATAAAGTAGTTAGACATAGTTTAATGGGGAAGTACAAGTCCAACAGGAACTGTGACATAAGGGTCTGGCCTTTCCTTTCTGGATATATGAGAAATAAACGTCCAGCCATCCCGGAGTCAGGGTCTTTGTTGGATCCTCACAAAAAGGAGCAAAGATCCCTCGGCCCACGCAGCTTAAAATTTTAAATCTGTGCCTGTCTTTTCATTTTCCTTTATTCTCCCATCTCCATCAAATAGTGGAAAAGAAATACCGTGAAGTTTCCCCAGTACCCTGCTAAGATGCACCGTAGGTGCTTATTAAATGTAGAGTATCAATGTCTTTATATAGTGATCAAGAAAATGCCATGAAGGCTATCTGTAACAGTACGATCAAAACATTCCTGAATGTATATGAACCGTGCCCTATGATTGCACCAATGTACAGAATTATGATTCAATAAAATTATAAAAAAAAAAAAAGAAGTTTATTTCGATAGATGGTTTAGTCATAGCCCATGACCAAGGTGTTACCATCTGAATTTAATTTATTCATTGTATATCCTTTGCCTTTAAAGCACAGCTTTCAGTAAAAAGACAAGATAACTTTGTTTGAATTAGAGCAGCATCTCCACACACAGCAACCAGCAGGTCCTGACTCCATCAGTGGCAGTAGCTGTGGGTCAGACGCTGCGTCTCTGAGTGACAGCCGCACACAATAGCTGTGAGTCACGTGTTGCATCTTTGAGTGACAGCCACGCACAATAAACACTCACAGCATCACCCAGTTATCTTCAAGTGTGAAGGACGCTACTTTGCCCACTGGTGTGCCGTGAGAGGATGTTAGGTATGCCGAGAAAAATTTTTTAAGCCCAGTGACACCCACATTTAGTCCTGGGATCTCTGGTGGTTAAAAAAGCATCTCTGTTAGCCTAAGTGCCTCACCTCCTTTTTGGTCATTATTGTTGCATATGGAGTGAAGTGACTGAGGTGCCTTTCTTTCATTCATTTAGATGTATAATATCATAAGATATAATCTTATCATTGTATAGTATATCTTATACTATACAGTCTATACTGAGAGGCATCATGGAATAACATCTTGAGTATCATTCATTTGAAAATGCCACTTCTTGTTTTTTGCTCGTTGTTACCAGAAAGTCTCTGCCATTGATTAAACTAAGGTAATAATTTTCTATTCTGGTGGTCTGATATATTACTTTATTACAATTGTTTGAAAGGTCTTGTTACCTCTAATTAAAGAATAATTCTAAGGTATTTTTAAAAACTGAAATCATTATTCATTTGGATTCTGATTTGCATATAGGAGATAAAAATGGAATTATAGCTATCCCAATGATGATAAAATCATGTTAAACAGTGCCACACAACCTTTCATTCTCTTCTTGTCCATTTAGAAATCTGTAATTATGATAGTTCTAAAATCCTTTTTCTATGCAAACTTCTAACCAGTTTTGACATAGTACTTCTATTCGTCATTGTCAGATTTAGCACTCAAGACCCTAGGGCTACCTCCTGTTGTCTATTCCTTCCCAGTTTACTTTGCACAAAGTAACTGTTTACATATTTATGTCCAAAGGTTTATCTAAGTAGAGTTATTGTCAAGATTATATTTTGGTTCAGTGGCAATTGCAATAATAAAAATAAGCAAATGGCTATTTTTTTGTTGCAGTTGTCATTGTTATTTAGCTGGCCTGGGCCAGGCTTGAACCCACCAGCCTCAGTACATGTGGCTGGCGCCATAACCACTGTACTATGGGCACTGAGCCAACTGCTATATTTTTTATTTTATTATTTACTTATTTATTTTTAAGAGATGGGTTTTCCCTATGTTGCCTGGGCTGGATTTGAGCTCCTGGGCTGACAAAATCCTCCCGCCTCAGCCTCCTGTGTAGGTAGGACTACAGGTGCATGGCATTGTGCTCTGTGTGCACTTGCTAATATCCTTTTTTTCCCCTCCAAAAAGTTGACATTTGGCTCAGATCCTTAAGTAAGCAATAGTACATAACAGAATTTTACAATATTGTCTTGTGTTATTTAGTTTTATGGTTGCCCTCCATTTGTGGAAAGTGATTCTATTTTTCTTTTCTTTTTTTTTTCATTGTTTTTATTATTAAATCATAGCTGTGTACGTTAGTGCAATCAAGAGGTACAATGTGCTGGTTTCATGTACAATCTGAACTATTTTCATCTGAACTATTTCATTTTAACATAGCCTTCATGGCATTTTCTTAGTTATTGTATGAAGACATTTGTATAGTCTTAGTTATTGTATGAAGACATTTGTATAGACTACAGGTGTTGTGGCAGCACCTGTAGTCCCAGCTATTTGGGAGGCTGAGGCAAGAGAATCACTTAAGCCCAAGAGTTAGAGGTTGATGTGAGCTGTGATGCCACATCACTCTACTGAGGGCAACATAGTGAGACTCTGTCTTTAAAAAAAAAAAAAATATCTATCTATCTATCTATCTATCTATCTATCTATCTATCTATCTATATAGCAGTAACGGGGTTATCCAAAGAAAAGCAGAAAATTACATTGATAGCATCAGCCTGCGATCAGGACCAAAACCTCCAGCTATCAGAATCAGAAAAGTTGAGATACATAAAAGTTGCTTTAAAGGAAAGAATTAAAGATGTATGTGGGACAAACAATCAAAATAGAGGGCAGCACCTGTGGCTCAAAGGAGCAGGGCACGGGCCCTATATGCCAGAGCTGGCGGGTTCAAACCCGCCAAAAACAGGAAAATAAATAAATAAATAAATACGTAAATAAAAATAGAATAACGTCCTCACAATAATTAAACTCAGTTTCATCTAAAATCATCTATTGAATCAATTTTTGGATCTTTGTTAGGAATGTGTTTAATGTTTTGTCAGTTGCTTTTTTGTATATGTTGAAGATGTTGTATAGCTTTTGTTGTACTGAAGCTAATGACTGATATATGTATCATATAAATAAAATTCCTACTATCGTGTTAAAAAAATAAAAAATAATAAACAAATGGGGCTTAATTAAACCGAAAAGCTTCTGTACATTTAAGGACACAAAAATTAAAGCAAAGAGACAACCTTCAGGATAGGAAAAGATACTTGCATGTTATGAATCTGACAAAGGCTTCATAACTAGAATCTATAGAGAACTCAAAGTAATCAACAAAGAGCAACAATCCCATATATCACCGGGGAAGAGACATGAACAGAACCTTCTCTGAGGAAGACAGACGAATGGCTAGCATGAAAAATGCTCACTGCCCCTAATCATCAGAGAACAAAACTATCCTGAGAAATTGCCTAACCCCAATGAGAATAACCCACATCACAAAACCCCAAAGCTGCTGATGCTAGCATGGATGTGGAGAGAAGGGAACACTTTTACACTGTTGGTTAGGACTGCAAACTCATATGGCCTTTTTGGAAAGAAGCATGGAGAAATCTCAAAGAACTCCAATTAGACCTCCTGTTTAATCCTGCAATCCTATTATTAGGCATCTACCCAGAAGAAAAAAATCATTTTTTCATAAGGACATTTGCAGTAGACTATTTATTGCAGCTCAATTTACAATCACCAAGATGTGGAAACAACCTAAATGCTCACCAGTGTCTACTAATTTGAAGCCTCTAGATGATCTAAGACAGGCCCACATAAGAGAAAAAATTCAATTCAAGTTGGAAGAAGGGGGAGCCGGGGAGAGGGGAGGAGGGTGGAAGACTGGTTTGCTTCCACTTAATACCCACAATGTGAGGGTATATGGCATGCCTCTTAGGTGCGGGACAACTACAATAGGACTCTACCTAACAAACGTAAACATTGTAACGGAGCTATTTCTACTCTCACATTAACCTGAATGGAAAAAAAAAGATGATAATTTGGGTGCTATTTCTCCCTTTCTTGTGGTATCATTTTTGGTATCCACTAAACATATTTTGTAACTATCATGGTAACAGTTAATATTCAATGAGTAGTAGTATGTACTGGGCACTGTGCTAAGTCTAGGTGTGTATTATTTCATTGAGTTTTTATCATAATATCAAGAGTTCGAGTCTATTGCTGTTGTCATTTTATACATGGAGAAACTAGGTCAACACTAAGTCGTTGGTAAATGACAGAGCCTGGATTTGAATCCAGGCCTCCTGCCTTCTGTTGCCAAGTTCTTAACCTCTGAGCTGTTATTTCCCTAAGGAAGGTTGGATTAAAACCAAAATGATACATAATTGACATGCTGGTTTTGCCTCTGCTAACTGTAGGCTAGAATAAAAGCTGCTTCCTTTGTGTTTTCCAAGATCCAAACGTACTTAGCACAACATTTCTCTAAGAATGTATAGTTTCATGTCTACTAAAGAAAATCTTCTGGTAGATTTCATAAATATGGCTTGAGTTTTTATTAAACTCTTGCTCTTATCTTTCTATAACTCAGAAAACCTTTAATTTTTAAGACAGTAGCTATTCGTGTAGGCTGTCTTATACGTTCCCAGATGGCATTATTTTATCTGTCCTGAAGCCATCTGTAGCATCAACTTAGTCTATTCCAATTGGTATCATCTTTCATTTATGCAGGAGTGAGTTATTAAAGCAAAACTTTATATTTGTATAGCATTTTGGATAAATGTTAGAGTAAAACATTGATTTATTTTATCACAACAATACTATGTGAAGAAAATCCAATTTTTTTTTTTAACCTCATCTTGATTTACTTTATATGTAGTCTTTGGAGTTGAATTGAACTCAACAGCTATTTATTGAGTGCTTGTTATGGTCCTAGAACTGCAGGGATGAAGAAGTAATCACTGTCCTCACTGAGCTTATAGTCTAGTGCAGTGATTTTCTTTCTTTCTTTCTTTTTTTTTTTTTTTGAGACAGAGCCTCAAGCTGTCACCCTGGATAAAGTGCTGTGACATCATAGCTCACAGCAACCTCCAATTCCTGGGCTCAAGCGAATCTCTTGCCTCCGCCTCCCAAGTAGCTGGGACTATAGGCCCCTGCCACAACGCCCGGCCATTTTTTTTGGTTGCAGCTGCCATTGTTGTTTGGCAGGTTCGGGCTGGATTCGAACCCGCCAGCTCAGGTGTATGTGACTGGCGCCTTAGCCCTTTGAGCCCCAGGCGCTGAGCCTAGTATAGTGATTTTCAACTGGTGTGCCATAAGAGGATCTTAGGTAAGTAGAGAAAAATTTTAAAGATCATTAATTAAATTGTTTTGGAAGACAGTCAAAGCACAGAATGTATATTCTTTTTTTTTTTTTTTTTTGATCAACATAATTTAAGCATCTCACGGAAGTTTAACTGTAGACTCAAGTGTGCTATGAGATAAAGGTTGAAACACTGGTTTAGAGAGAAAGACAGCTAAATAGTAAATGCAATTGAAGAAGAAATAGTTAATGATTCCCATTGTGGCAAGAGGAAAGAGACTGGTATGAGAAAGGATAGCAGAGAGATTCAGCTTGGTCTAGGGAGTCTAAAAAGCCCTTTCGGAGGAAGAGTGGGAGGCATTTGCCAAACAAAGTATAGCCAGCCTGCAGCAGGGAAGGAGTGGAGTCTTCCAGGCTAAGTAAGTAGCAAATGTGAAAGCCCAGGTCAGGGGACTTAGAGTGATGGAGACATTGGAAGACACTTAGTCAGAGTGACAGGTGACCTGAGGGGACGCTTGGGAGGTCAGCAGGCATTTGTCTCATAGGTCAGTTAAGGATTCTGAATTTGAACCTCAGATTAGTAACAAGTCATTGATGAGCTTAAAGCATAGGTATGGCATGGCCAGATTTGGGTTGCAGGAATGCTGCTCAGGCAGCAGGATGGAGGATGAACTGGAGAAAGGGACAGAAGCGGAAATGGGGAGGAAAGTTAGGCGGCTGGTCCAGGAGTCTTGGGAGAAAGGATTTTGACTTACACTAGGGCAGTGGCAACAGTGAGGAAGGGACGTGGCTGGATTCCGGAGGCCACTCCACTGAGAATGGAGGAGCCCGTCTGTGAGTCTGTGAAGCTCTGTCCCCTGTTACAGCGTGATGCTTGAACAAAGTGTGCGTTCTCCAAGGACGATGTGAGCCAGAGACAAGTGGGACAGGTTGTGAAAGGCATAGTCTCTCGGGTAATTATAAGGATAATGATGACACAAGCCCCCAACTGATCACACAGCACTCAGTTTGTCACTGAAACGGGATCCTCATGTGAGTTTTGCCCTTCCTGTCAGTGTGAATGGGCTCAACGGAATTTTAAGAGACTTGTGTGTTCAGTGACTCATGCCTCCTTTTTCCTCTAACATCATTCCATGCTTTCATCTGTTTGCTTATTTAATCATTTATTCATTTTTAAAAATTTACTGAGGGCCCACTGTTGATGAGACCTGTTTTCTTATCTTAGTTTTGAATAGTGTGGCCGTTATACCTCGTGTGCACCTGTGCTGTGGCCCGTGAAGTACCTGGAAGCATCTCATTTGGGAGAGAGATTTCCATTTTAAGTTGACAAACCCTCACCACCTCTTCCCCAATGGCCTGTCACTTAAAGTATCATCACTGATAAAATCCTACAACCCTCATCTCCTGTATATCCTGAAGTCTTGTCCTCTGCACTTTGGATTGCTACTGCCCAGTCTTTGTTCAGGCTCGCTATGCCCATTTCCATTTGGTCAGTTTGGCCATTACCACTACTAGCAAGTCATCTGTTTTGTTCTTGGGGGACCTATTATGCTAGCCAAGGCAATGCAAGCTATTATAGCAAGTAAGTTCTCAGTCTCAGTGGTTCACGTGCAATCTTGGTCCTTGTTAACACAACCAGGAGGATTTTCTGTTCCAATGTGGATTCAGCAGATAGAGTCAACGTGTGCTGCACAAAATTGCACTGATCTCAGTAACTGGAGTACATGGACGCTCAGCTCACAAGTGTTTATGGGCCAGGGCTAGCAGTGGCTGTCACCATTCCTGCCCCCACGTCGGGAGTCAGACGTATCCACACTAACTGCAGGGAGACTGGGAGATGCTGTCTGTGTGTTTGCCTGGGGAGCCAGTCTCTGCCACCCCAGCTAATGACTTTCCTTGGATGGCACCTGCTCTTTGATTCAAATGACAGTAAGAGGCAGGGAATGACCAGAGATTTGAGGGAGGAGTCTCCTTTGTGCTTTTTATTTATTATTTAGTTTTTTTGAGACAGAGTTTCATTGCTGTGGCGTCATAGCTCACAGCAACCTCAAATTGTTGGGCTTACGCGATTCTCTTGCCTCAGCCTCCCGAGTAGCTGGGACTACAGGCACCCACCACAACGCCCGGCTATTTTGTTGTTGTTGCAGTTGTCGTTGTTTAGCAGGCCTGGGCCAGGCTCAAACCCACCAGCCTCAGCATATGTGGCCGGCGCCCTAACTACTGGGCACCAAGCCTCCTTTGTGCTTTTTAAGTGGCTGTCTCACAGTCCTGGGCATTAGAGTGGGAAATGTCTACATTCTGAGTTCCTTACATATCTGATAGTAGCTGTTACTCTGTTCTTACAGGGAAATAAATGCCCGACTTGATGCTGTATCCGAAGTTCTCCATTCAGAATCTAGTGTTTTTGGTCAGATAGAAAATCATCTACGGAAATTGCCTGACATAGAGAGAGGACTCTGTAGCATTTATCACAAAAAGGTAAGTGTAATAGAAATTAAATCTTACCAAAGCTGATCAGGTTCTTCTCATCATGAGGACATCATATATTAAAGGAAAACATCTTCGAGAGCTCTGTTACTTTATTTTGTAAAATCCTGCAAATAGCATGAGAGAATAGCTAAATCCTTAGAAACTTTCATTGTACAAATTAGTTATACTCATTTTTCAACGGAAATAGTGTTCTCACTTCAGTTAACTACAGTAACACATTTAGAAGCCCTTTGATTACAATGTAGGATATTCTCAAGGCAATGCCTGTGGCTCAAGGGAGTGGGGCGCCGGCCCCATATGCTGAAGGTGGCAGGTTCAAACACAGTCCAAAAATCACAAACAAACAAACAAAAAAATAGGATATTCTATTATTTCATAAAGTGTAGACAATTACCGAAATTGGAAATTTACTTAGACTTTCTACTTTAGAAAAGAGATACCGTATTTCTTTAGATCTTAGATCTTTTTTTTTTTTTTTTGAGCCAGAGCCTCAAGCTGTCACTCTGGATAGAGTGCTGTGTCATCACAGCTCACAGCAACCTCCAATTCCTGGGCTGAAGCGAATCTCCTGCCTCTGCCTCCCAAGTAGCTGTGACTACAGGCACCCACCACAACGCCCGGCCATTTTTTGGTTGTAGCCGTCATTCTTGTTTAGCGGGCCCAGGCTGGATTCGAACTCACCAGCTCAGGTGTACATGGCTGGCGCCTTAGCC
>CAUYON010018506.1:0-25428 GCA_963573935.1 Arctocebus calabarensis
TACATTCAGAAATATTTTGATCATACTGTTACAGATATCCTTCATGGCATTTCCTTGATCACTATATAAAGACATTAATACTCTACCTTTAATAAGTTTCGCCAGTACCCTGCTAAGATGCACCGTAGGTGTGTTCCCAAAAAGTTCTTAGAATTTATTTTATTTTATAAAAGTATTATCAATTCATTGATTTATTCAGTATTTACTATTTATTAAGTAATAGGTACTATGTTTTGGATCTAGAGATATGGCAGTGAGCACAGCAGGCAAAAATAAAATAAACTATATAGATGTTAATATACAGTAGAATCTCAATAGATGACTTCCCTGCAATGACCGCCTTCTAAAGGTGATTTAATTTTCACAGACAAGATAGCACCACATGTACATATCAGTACAGTAGGCCTAGATCCTATGTTGACCATTTCCCTATGTTGACCAGTTTGCTCCATTTTCTTGGGCGGCCACCTTACAGAGGTTAAGATATAAATGTGAGTGTGTATATATAAACTGGAACATAAATTTGCATGACTTTACATTATATGCAATAGATATAATAGTTTATAATGAATATAAGGAAAAATCAAGACAACAATGCAGGGTGGTGCCTGTGGCTCATCAAGTATGGTGCTGGCCCCATATACTAAAGGTGGTGAATTCAAACCCAACCTCGGCTGAACTGCAAAACAGAAAAATACCCAGGCATTATGACGGGTGCCTGTAGTCCCAGCTACTCAGGAGGCTGAGGCAAGAGAATCACCTAAGCCCAGGAGTTGGAGTTTGTTGTGAGCAGTGTGATGCCATGGCACTCTACTGAGGGCGATAAAATAAGACAGTTTCTATAAAAAAAAAAAAGACAACAATGCAGATAGAGAGTCCTGCCATGGTGAGTATTGCCAAACTTATAAACAGTTTTAAGTTCTGTCCAGGGCTGACTTCACTATTGATCAAAACACCTCATAGAGGTGACTGACTAAGTGAGTCATTAGCATATCTTTGCTCTGAGAGAAAGTATTCCATTGCAAGCAACTGTGCAGAGAAATCTAACATATTATAAAGGAGCACTCTTGCTCTTCTGTTGAGAATATACTTGAGGAAAGACTAGAAGCAGAACAACCAATAAGGAGACTATAGCAATAATCCACTTTCAAATGATGGCTTGACCTTGATGATAGTGGGGACACATAAGAAAACTCTCAGATTTTAGATATATTTGGAAGATGAAGTCAATGATATTTGGGACATAAGAAAGAGTCATGAAAGAAAATTCAAGTTGTTGGTATATATATATCACGGAATACTATTCAGCCACTAAAAGAGATGGAGACTTTACATCTTTTATATTAACCTGGGTTGAGGTGGAACACAATCTTCTCAGTGGAGCATCACAAGAATGGAGAAACCAGAATCTAATGTACTCAATTCTAAGGTGAAGGCAGTAGATGACCAAATACATGAAGGTGGGTAGGGGAATGAGGGAGCAGGGGGTGAGGAGGTGGGAGGGGATTGGGGGATCTTGGTGATTGGCACACCTTGTAGGAGTGGGACAACATTATAGGAGGACTCTACCTAACAAATGCAGTCAGTGTAACCTAATTCGTTGTACCCTCAGTGAATCTCAAACAATAAAAAAAAAAGAAAGACAGAATGGAGTTGTCATCTACTCAGAAAAAGACCTTGAGTGAAATAGCAATAGGGGCCAGCTTTGACTGTGTTATATTTCAGAAGTTTCCTATCCAACTAAGCACAGCAATCAAATTGGCAGTTGAACAAATGTATCTGCATTTCAAAAGCAAGGCTCAAACTTGAAAGTTAGTAGAAAATTCATGGTATTTAAAGTCATTAGGCTCAATTAGGTAGCAAAAACTGTAGTGTAGACATAGCAAAGAGGAGAATAAAGGGCAGAGCTATTTGGGCTTGCCAAAATGTGAAGGTCAAGGAATTAAAAAGAAAGAATCCTACAAAGAAATGGCCCTGTGGTCAGAGATATATGAGAAGAGGGTAGTTTCTTGGAAGCCTTGTGAAAAAAGTTTCAAGTGGGAGGAAATAATTAACACTCCCACAGATCAAGAAAACTGATGACTGCAAATTTACTATTAAATTTTTCAAATAGGTGCACATTGATAATTTTGATTAGAAAAGCTTTGTTAAAAGTTGTTGGATAATGACTGATTGGAATAAAGGAAAATGTCAAGAAAAGAAATTGAAACAGGGAATATAGACAACTGGGGATTATGTTTTAAAATCTAATACATCTGTCTTGTGTTAATACAAAGCATATAATCTGCTTAGATGAGTACTTAGCTCACAGTAGGTAGTAAATATTTGTCAGACGTGAGAACAAATGAATTAGTGAAAAAAGGGATGAAAATCCAGCCTGGCGAAACAGATTTATTAGCTTTAAGGCCTAAGGTATTAGACCAAAAAGATCTTTAGTTATCTGGTTGGAAAGGGTGTTTGAAATACAAGAAAATATGAAAATGTATACCTTTTTCTACACAATTTCAAAAGTTTATCCCTTGTTATACTGGAAATGTACTTATTCTTTCTTAGGCCCACATCCATCCACTGTGCGACTGCAAATTACTTTTCTCAGCCTCCTTGAAAATTGTCTTCCTATTTGTTTCTATAGTGGCAGTTACAGGTGCCATGTATTAGAAGGTTGAGGCTGTGGGTGACAGTGACTGCAGGCTGCTGCAGGACCACGCTCTTTATCCCCAGAGCCTGCAGAAGCAGGTGACATCCCTTGGATGGTTTCAGCTTTGACAGTGCTAGTGCCTCCTCTCTTTGCAGATTTTATACCTGGCCTCAATGTTGCCTGTCAGGTGGTCCTAACACCACAACCAGCAGCTGAGCCTTCAGCAGAGAAATAAAACATTCTGCTTGTGAATGCAAGAATATGAGTGAAAGTAGGTTCCTGATTTTCGGATGATACCCATTTTCCTTTTCCTCTCTCAGTCATAACTAGGCTTTCCCGTCTTTCAATGAATTTGCGAGCACTTACGTATTTTAAATACCTTCAGCTGAACTATCTAACATGGCTTCTGTTTTCCTGACTACCCTTAAATCTTAACATTATTAATTGTGGCTTTTATTTTCTTACCTTGCTTAAGGTTCTCTTTCTTGACAATGTTCCTATGGAATTCTTTTCCCTCTGATTTTAAATTTTAGAGTAACATCAAAGACTCTGTCACTGTGTGTGTGTGTGAAAATTTTCTCATCATTCCAGTTAGATCATATGGATACTTGTTCCCCAAAGTTTCATGACAATCAGTAGTTGAAATATATTACACAATACTTAGATAGTAGGGGAATTCACTAATTAAAATACACTGAAGACCAATAAGCAATGAAAACTCATCGTCAATGTTTTTAATATTGATTGTATGAAGTCTCTATAGAATAAAGGGGGAAAATGAAATGCTGTCCAAATCTATAAGTTTAGGGTGTCATATGCTTTAAACTGGTAAAATTCTCATATTTTTCTATAGTAGGTCCGCCTCTGCCTTACTCTTACCCATACTATTATTTGGTAATTGGGGTAGCAGATCTTAAAAGATATTATGGGGATTAAGGAGAAATCTAGGGTGGTGCCTGTGGCTCAGTGAGTAGGGCGCCAGCCCCATATGCCTAGAGGTGGCAGGTTCAAACCCAGCCCTGGCCAAAAACTGCAAAAAAAAAAAAAAAAAAAAGAAGGAGAAATCTATACCCAAACCCGCACAGTTATCGTCTGTATTCCCTGGGTCTCTGCTCTAATATGATCTGAGGTGCTTCCTGGTTGGGTCACTGCAGATGTAAAGCAGATTCCTTTCCTAGAAATTTTGCTTTCCCTTCTAGTTAACATCTGAGGGATGGCTCACTTCAGGACCTTGCCTCCCTTACCCTGGGAATGCCTTAGTTTCTTTTCTTTCCTTCTTTGACTCACACTGAAAAAAATCATCTGCTTCTTTGCTTTTCCATGTGGCATGAGAACTAAAAACAATTGAATTTCCTTATTCCTGTTTTACACAATACTGAGAATAAGCTAAGAAACTTAGTGACTTTCTCTAGGAAATAATTTCTAGTGAAAATAGGGCTATGAACAACCTAACTAGTTAAAGGAAATTCATTAAAATTTCCTTCCGGCCCCTCACTTCAGAGTATTCACCAATCCAATGTTCTTTTGTCACAATATCTTCCCAATCTCAAATAAAATATTATCCATGATACAGTGACACTGGTAAGTGTCTTTGTCAATGTGATAGTCTCACTGACTACATTAAGTCTAAAAGTGGTTATGGTTGATTAAAATCTTCATTTTGTTTTGCTTTTCCTAGAGATCTTTTAGGGAATCAACTGGTGATTGGTCCAGACTGATCTATCCAACTTTGTCAAATCCCAGGATATGCCCCTGAATTGTTAGACAGTTAGATATGAGCAGGGCACATGATAGATACAGTTAGGCTATTTCAAATTGGTTTGGGTCAAGCTGACCTAGAATATCATGGGGATGAGGCCTAAGACCTTACAGGTGGATTGTTTTGAGAGGAGAGTTAATTAAGATCCAGGGAGATAGCCAATAAGCAGCTGGTACACGAACTTTACTTGATGTCTAAAACCCTAAACTGCACATTCCATGGGGCCTGCAGTCACGAGGATAGGGCTTTACTTACCTGTGTAAGTCATTAATAAACTTTCTTTTTCCTGCTCTTTCCAATTATTTTGGTAACCCCCTCAAGCCACTGTGCTGCTCCATGAGTCTCAACCTAGCCACTGTCTGCGTGCCCTCTGTGGGAATTCATAGTTCCTTAAACCATAAGCAAGAGTGGAAGGAGACTCAAAAGCTAAATTCTAGCTTTCCTACTGTTTATCCACTCACCACTGACAATCGTAGTTTGACACGGCCATGTGCTGATTGTTATGGATAGCTTGCAAGGCAGTCTTTTCCCAAAATTCATGTATGTTGATAGGGAAAACCCTCTGTCTTTAAAAATTTTTCCAAGTCACCTAACAAGTCTCCTTATTCTAGAGTAAAACTCGTAGAGTCTAGGTTGTGATTTGTGTTGTAATTTCTAAAGAATTTTTATTTCTCCTCTATAATATCTATGATCATAAATCAAAATAATTTTACATTTCCTCTTTCCTTGTGATTTCTCTTAAAGGAAACTTCAGAGTTGACATATTCAGCAATTTGGTAAGCTCAAGAGAACATTTTTGCAGTAAAATCTCAACTCTGAGAGTGTAGATTGCTCAATGACTTCTTTTCCTACATCAGTGGTTCTCAACCAGGGACAGTTTTGCACCATTAGATCTTTAGCAATGTGCAGAGTTGTTTTGATTGTTGTGATTTGGAGGATGTGATAAGCGTCTGCTGCTAAACAGCTTATAATACATAAAACAGTCACCCCAAACAACTGATTATTCAATAGAAAGTGTTAATATTAATGAGCTTGATAGATCCTGTTCTAGACAATATCATTCTTATTTGCAAGAGATCATAAAAAATAAATAGATGTATGCATAGTGGTAGTTTTTGTATCTTGAGGGCAATAAGTAAAACACATTATTTGTTTAAATATTCATTTGTTAAGGTGTGCATGTATGTACACATTTCTGCCTAGTGCAGCTGAAACGTTTATGTATCAAAGTGATGACAGTTCACTCCTCTTAGTAGAAAAGTATCCAAAAAAACATTATCTTAACTTGCAACATAATTTAGTAAGCATTTATCATAAACTATTATGTTTAAGCATTCTTGGATGATACTAAAGCTTTTAAATACAATTTATTTAAATCCAGGGGCTTAATCAGTGAGAGACTTATTCTGATAATAACTATAATTAAGGTAAAAACATTTTTGAAAGGAGAGAGGAACAAAAGATTAATTCCTATTGGGAAACTGTGGGAAGGCCTTATGTAAGGAGGAGAATATGAACATGTAATAAAATAATATGAATGTATTCATGAAAAACACTTGTTGGCAAATGCAGCAATTTAAATTTCATGTAAAGCTGGGTTAATTCCAATCACTCAAAATCGTTTCATATGGTTCCTATGAGAAGTGGTAAGTAAGAAGATATTTGAATTCTTTTTTTATGAAAAGGTAAATTGTCATCTTAGTATTGGATATTGTTTTCAAGTTTATTGTTTCCCATGAAAATATGCATGGAAAATCAAAGCAAACTTGGACATATATAAAAATGAAATATTTGATCTTCAGATTGCTTGCTTTAGATATTATACACTAATAACTATTGATTTTTCATGTTCTTAGAAGAGAAAATTGTAAGCATTTGCTAATCTATGACATATGTATCCTCTTCAAACTTGTATCTTTTTGCATATACTTAAATTTGACTTATTCGCAGATACTTAAATTTGACTTACAATGATATGCATTTGGTTCTACCCATATTGAACAAGTATTTTTATAGGACTTTAGAGTTACAATTTAAGATCTTCTTCTTACTTTATATAATAAAATTAACAAAGATAGGGCTAAATTGATTCATTTTATACAAATATTTTCCATGTTGAAAACTTAAAAAATAAGCAAGGTAAAAGGAAAATGTTCTTTTGGGTACCATTAATGGCCAGTAGAATCCCATCAGCACCTTCCTCAAAGACACATCTATCCATTGCTAACAAAGTGGAATTGACAGAACTCCACGTCAGTTCCTTCATTCCCAATTTTCAGAGATAAACACTGAATACTCTAACTGAATCACCAAACACAGCTATCAGCTGTTTGTGGCAGAAACAGACAGAAATGTCCATAACATGGATATTTGTCTACACATTTAATGCAACTCTTACACAAAAATCAATGGTACATTGGCTTTTAAAGTCACCAGGTGGACAGTTTGTATTTACAGTAATGTAATATAATGCATACTCAGAGTCTCTGAAAAGATAAATTATACTACCACCCCACAACAAAAATCCCTATCTTTGGAAACAAATTGTGTCTTTTATTATAGGAGAATATTCTTATACAAACCTTTTGCAAATGTATAGGTGAGGTAGTAAGTAATATAATAAGTAAGACGTAGTGGTTTAAAATAATTAATTTAATTTCCAGATGGCAGATTGAATCCTGCGTGGACCAGCCTCAGTTGTCTGGTTCAGTAGTGATTATGCACCATTTTAGCACTAGAATGAAGAAAGGCAATTTAAATGAAAATGATCATAATCATAAAGTAAGTAAATATACAAAAGGGCTTGAAATTTTAGCCTTAGAGACTGTCCATTAGAATCAGAAGAACTCTTGTAATCAGGGCTTTCCTAGTCATTACTAATAGAGGATCGACTACTCCCTTCCTTTTCTGTGTTAGAATTAAGCCTTGATATTGGAATAATGGTTTCTACAAGAACTCAGCAGGCTTTCTATTACCAAGCGCATTAGGCAAATTAAAAAAAAAAAAAAGATATAAAAAGAATAGGACAACTTGAGCTTTTAGCCTTATAGCTCATGAGGTCAGTCCATTTTAGGGAGACTTCATTTCAGAGTAGAGCTTCTCAGCTGACAAAATAACTAAAGATTTACAGACTGCACAGCAGCTGGAAATGGGGATAAAATTCTCTTTTTGTAATATGCATAAATGTTCAAAGCAATGCAAGATATTTTCTTTAGCAAATTCTATAGTTCTTTTGACAAGTGACATTTTGTACATTTTTCCCTAAAATGTAAAATGTAATACACACAGGCGCACATGTATACATGCACATATGATACATGATTATGTGAAAATTCAAGAGATAATTGTGAATTTAGATATGTATCTCTGTTTAGTTCTATTTTGAATTTTTCATTTGAGTGAGATAGGCTAATGAAATTTATAGGAGGCCATTGCTTTGAACTGAGTTCCTGCACCAGGCCCAACAGACCAGAGTAAAAGAGAATTCCTCATGCCGCACTTCACACCACGAAGTGGAAAATACGATCCTCCTCTGACCTTTTGAGAAATCCGGGCGAGAACAATAGCAGAAATGCCACCGCAGTAGGAAAGGAAGTCCTCTCTGCACTAACCTGGACAGGAAAAGTAACTTTAAAAAGAACAAATAGCTTATGGTTCTTGTTTCCATTCTCTTCAGGCCTTTTCTGTCCCCAAACCAACCTATGCTTACCGAACTAGAACACTCATGTTGTCTGGATCTGGAATCACAAATATAAACTAATCAAGGTCTTTAAATTAAATTTATAATTTTGTCTTTTGAAATATCCACTGAATCTACTGAATCCTTACAAGTCCACATCCTACCCGAAAAACTTTTTTAGAAACTCTCTATTCTGGCAGTTATTGTATAATGTTTAATACTGAAGCATCAGCAGACAGGAAACAGACATGTTGCACTCACTTGCAAGCTTTATCCAAGCTGAAGCAATAATTTTCCTGTACTTCCAGAAAAAATATGATCATTTGGACCCATCTCTAAAAATAATCTGTGACTTACAATGAATAAAATGGCACACAGATAATATGATTGAAATCGATTAACAAAATGTATGACAATTATTTTGCTTCTTATTTTGATCAAATAAAACAAGTAAACAAAATTTAACATAGCATTTGTGCAAACTATATTTGTTCAGAATGCTTTTTAAAAGGATATATAGAAATAATTTCCTTATACTATTTTCTCTGGCACTTACTATCACACCTTTAGAGTTCAGATTTTTATTTTTATTTTTAATTATTATGAGTACATAATAGTTGTATGTATTTATAGGGCACATGTGATGATTTGATACAGGCATTAAATGTGAATTAGTCAATAAGGGTAATTGTGGTGTGCATTACCTCAGACATTTATCATTTCTTTGAGTTAGTACATTCCAATGCCACTCTTTTAGTGATTATTAGATTGTAGTCATTTTGTTGTGCTGTCAACTATTATTCATTCTAAGAACAATACATATAAGGGACATAGTCCTTTTCAATACTTTTTTTGGAGCGTCCATCGTGCATTTTTTTTCAAGGCGAACAAAATAAATGAGTATGTTTTGATGTTTCACTATGATTTAACAATTTTCATTTCCCTGATGACTAATGCTGTTGAATACTTTTTAATGCTCTAATATATTTACTATTCTGAAATTTTTTTCTGTGAGAATTTTTTTAGACTTTTGCCCATTTTTTAACTGAGATTTTTGTCTTTCTATAGTTGAGTTATATTTTCCTTCATTTTTATTTTGTTCTTTGGGATTCATTTTATTAGTAATATCTTTTAATGAGGAGAAGTAATTTTAGTGAATTTTCTGTCTCTCTTTTTTGAAAGGGTTATTTCTTTCTTTGATTTGAAAGTCCTAAGAAGTTCTTGCCAACCTTTAAGTCATATATTTCGTATTTATTCATATTCCAGTACATTAAACTGTTGGGTTTTATATTTAGGGTTCTAATTCATTCAAAATTGCTTTTTGTACATGGTGTAGAGACAGGTTTTCCCCCTAAAACCCCCATGTTGATGTTCAGTTGTTCCAGCACCATTTAGTGAACAGATTTTCTGTTCTCCATTGACTTCCTTTGGCATTCCTGAAAATCATTTGAACATCTATATGTGAGGCTATACTATCTGGATTCACATTGTGTTATAATAAATCTTAAGGTTCTTCAACAAGTTTTGTTCATTTATTTAAATTGCCCTTGCTATTCTTGGTCCTGTGTCCTTCAAAATAAGTTTTGAAATCACTTTGTCAATTTCCAGAAAATAATCCAGCTTGATTATTACAGAGATGGTAGTGATGCTATAATTTAATAGTGAAAGAATGGATATCTTTAAAATATTGAGTGCCCTAATCTGTAGTATAGGATATATTAAATCAATCTTTCTGGAAAGTTATTTGTTCGTAGGTAGTAAATACGTGAAATATTATTAATAAATTATTTTAAGTAAAATAAATTTATTAATTCAAAAAAATAATCAAGTGTAAAAAGATATATGTATAAGAAAACTTATTAAATTATCATTCTTAATATCTATAACCTGGAAGCAATTGATACCAGTAGTAGGTTGTGTAACTTTATTTTAAACGTTGCTGTTATAAACTAGTGTGACATTATTAAAATAAGGGTTTAGAATACTTTTTAAACTTTTTAAATTAACAGATGTAATTGATATATTTTTATGAACAATATGATGTTTTAAAGTATATATACATTGTGAAAGGTTCAATCTAGTGAATTTATATGCATATTACCTCACTTAGTTACCATGAAGAAATATAGTTATATATTCACATAGAAAAATAGGAAGTAAAATTCTGTACATTATGATCTAATTTTTATAATCATACATACAACTATTAGACTCTAAGTCAAAACATAGTCTTTGATTTTGCTTTTGAGGTTTTACTACTATATGCCTTTATGTATTTTAGGAATATTTCATATTAAAAGACTTTTTATCTTGCAAGAAGAAACTACTTAAATACATACATAAGTACTTTTTATTCCTTTACAAACTTTATTTTTTAATCTGTCATTTCCGACACACTAAAACTGAAAGTTACCTATGATGGTAAATGTATAACCTATACATAGTCCAATTTCCCCTGTTAAAGGAACCTCACATATTTCAGATAAAATAGAAAACAAGTACTTTTCTAAATTTTACATATATGTACACACAATATGCATATACACATATATGCATATTTAAAACACATATAAAATAGATATGTATGGTGCTAATTATCTTTTATAGTTTTCATAATTTTATCTACAATAATATGACAGTCATATGTGCATTAATTGTGTGTGCATATATATATATATATATATATATATATGCAGGTAATATACTTCCTTTAGAACACAATTCATTTCCTTATCAGACAACATTAATTGTTTCTATTGCCTTTCATACTATGGAAGAGACACATGATATAGAGTATGCATAAAAATTACAGGCAACATTTCAGGCCCAAATTAAGTTTCAAAGTTGTAATTTAGTCCCAGTATAGACTACATAATATGTACTTTTCCTGATAAACTTCTAAGCATCATAAATATAGAAAGAGGCAAGCAGATAATTTTATTGATCTTGATTGAATTTTGTTAGGAGATACCACAAAAGAATAATAAAAGGAAAATAACTGATAAAATCAATAAGAGAGCAGTTTTGATATTGGGTCATATTAATTAGTAGAGTAGGAAGTTGAAAGAATAGAAGGTTTACACAGAGATATTAGAAGGGACAAAAGTGTGAAGGGCTCTGTGTGGGAAGAGGGTAAGAGAAACTCTACGGCATCCTAGTCAGAGCAGGAAATTGTCAACTTAAATTTTTGAAGATAAAGTCTTAACGGATGTCAATGATAATCAGTTTTTTTTTTTTTTTGTAGAGACAGAGTCTTACTTTATCACCCTTGATAGAGTGCCATGATGTCACACAGCTCGCTCACTGCACCCCCCTACTCCTGGGCTTAGGTGATTCTCTTGCCTGAGCCTCCCAAGTAGCTGGGACTACAGGCACCCAGCACAACTCCTGGCTATTTTTTTGTTTTTGCAGTTCCGCCAAGGCTAGATTTGAACCCACCACCTTGGCTGATGCCCTAATCGCTGGGCCACAGGCACCACCCCAGCAATCAGTTTTTATATATAGGAGCAAGTGGTTGAAATGCATTGAACATTAACATATGAATGCAACAAGAATTTAATAATTTGGGTAGTAGTCGTTCATGTAAGTATTACAGTCATAGAGTTTTTTCCACACCGGAGGTCAAGCAGAAGGCATCAGAAGAAACCAGAAACCAGAATACATGTTGTGGGAATAATCAAATTCTGTGATCTTAAAGGATAAAAGACATCTTTATACATAGTTAGACAAACCATGTGCCAAAGAAGTGTGAGGTGAAAGGAGGGAGCTTTTCCAATTTCAAATCATCTCAGATTCTAAAATAGAAAAAAAAGAGGAAAAATAAAATAATGTCTTAAGAAAGATGCAAAAAAGAAAATATCTTTGACTTAGATCTTGGTTTCAAAGAGCCAAAGAAGTAGGATTTTTCAGAGGAAATTATAATGCACTATGAGAAATTTCTTTGTTTTCACTTATGAAATAGAATTCTAAAAAACACAGTGACTTTGGAAGGGAGACATATCAGTTGCCGATTGCCTTCAGCTGTAAATTTCTTTAATATAAAAAGAAGGGGTATTTTTGTTTGTTTGTTTGTTTGTTTTTTTCTTCAATAGAAAGAGGATCACAGTCAGGAAGCCTTGGTATACTATATTGGCATCTCTAGGTCACTGTTTACAGGCTTCTTTTATCTCTTTGTTCCACAATCATAGTGAGTGCTATAATATTCATGGTCACCTGACTCATGTTGACTTTCAACATTATATTATTTCCTACAAATATCTAGTGAATGGGGGGGATAAATGATGATGCCTATAACAGAACACAAAATATACCCCAACATCTCTGCAGACTTCCATTGATATCTGAGAAAAAAACTGTGCATTCATTCAGAGGAAGCTGAGAGATGTTATTTTATTATTTTTTATTATTATTTGTTTGTTTGTTTGTTTTTTTAGCAAGGGCAATTACTATCCTAATGAAATCAAGAATGCTTACATCTAACGCCATTTTGCCTAGAGGTCTACATTATCATTTTAAGAATTTTTTTCATTTAAATTTGAATATTTTATTTCTAACACTGATAATTCTTTGCTCCCTATCACCATCCTCAAGAGCAGAAATGGAAAACAAGGAAATAGCAAAAAAAACAAAGCATAGTTAGGAGAGAAGAGAGAGGTGATAAAATTCATTTTTGTCATTGGTTTTTTATGTAAAAAGTAGAAAGTCTGGTGGTAAGAATTACAAAT
Organism: Arctocebus calabarensis; assembly: GCA_963573935.1. NCBI lineage: Eukaryota > Metazoa > Chordata > Mammalia > Primates > Lorisidae > Arctocebus > Arctocebus calabarensis. The sequence goes on from CAUYON010018506.1 coordinate 12,801, forward strand.
GCTTACTCAGAAGTAATCATAGTGATCCTCATTTGAGTTATTTGTATTTATGAGGCAGTAAAAGTGTAAGAATCTGAGGGATGCCATTGGGAGTGGAGTACAAAAATGATTATTCTCAGTAATGAAGTATTTAAATTTGGTGATAAAGCCCTTTAAATGATAAGGTGAACATCTAGGCAAGACACTACTGAGTTAACTTCAGTAATCTTTTCTTCCCATTACTACACCCCTTACTATTCTAGATTAGTTACTCAAATCCATGACATAATCATATGAAATTAGAAAGGGTTGTCCAATTATTAATTTTAAAAAGAAAAACATTTAATGACATTGTAAAAGTTCATAATATATTGTTAAATGGTAAAGAACTATTACGAAACCATGTACATTACAACTATCCTTTCTCAATCCAATACGCGGATTGGTATTGGATTGAGAAAGGATTTCTCAATGGTATGGAGAATGGTATTTACCCAGCTGTTGAAATTGATTTAGCTTTGGAGAGGTAAGTTTAATTTTCTCCATGAATTTTTATTTTTGCTTTATTAAATATGTTACTTTTGTAATAAGAAAAGAATCAGCATACATATGAGAATAAGAGAAGAACAAAATACTCCAAGCTTTTGCAAATTGCCACTTTTGGAAAGGTGTTTTTCTCTTCAATGGCCCATGTCTTACACATCTTTTCCCACACATCTCAAGATAGATCAGGTTACAAATGCTCTGGACATTGGACTTCTTCCAATCAGAATGTAAGGCAGACCTTTCTCTGTGGTTAGAGGGTGGGATACACTGTCAAGCCTCTGGGTTGTCTGTGGAAAATTCGAAAATCTAAGTACTTAATATTAGGAGACTGAAACAGCTCCATTCTCCCTTGTTAGGAACCTGGAGTGATTACTTGCATTCTAAAGAAACCAAATGTCTTTGAATATTTTACAAATAAAGCAAGCCATATAATATGCTATTCTGAATTTTCCAGTATTGTTGATAGTGCATAATGTGTAGCAGCCTGACATTCCAGACATCAGCTTCTTTTTTGTTTGATGATGTTTTTAAAATGTTTTATAGCAAATCATTATGCAACATGCACATTTATCTTCATATTGCAGTGATAATATATTTGTAAATCACTGAAGTACTGCATTATATTTACATTTATTTCCCTTGGTAAAACAATAGTTATATATTTTATTCTTATAATTTATACAACCTTATTCACATACACACACACACACACACTAACTACATCATCCAAAAAAAAAAAAAAAAAGGCTAGAGGTTTTTGTAATCACACAGCTGAAAACTAAGGAAAGAATGTGATAATGAAATGCTACTGAAAATACAATGAAGATGCTACCAAGAGAGTCTCTTGTAAATTCATTCTTGTTCATTTCAAGATTTCTATTAATTTGGGGGCTTTACTGTAATCTAAGTGGCAGCCAGAGAAAAAACTCTTGTTTAGCCATTGTGAAGTTCATTTCACAAGTAACTGTTGAGTGCCTCTGATGATCCAGGCCCAGCTATGATCTTTGGAAATTTCACATTAAAGAACAAATAACTGTCTTCATAAAGATTGCATTTTAATAGAGTAAGGCAAGTAATAAGTTGGCAAATGATGTATATGTAGCATGGCATTAAGTAAGACAAATGAAGGTAAAAAAAACAGAAACATCTACTGTTGGGGCAAATTGTTCATTTATAGTGAGCAGTTAAGTAAAGCCTTACAGAACAGCAGACATTTGAGCAGAGGGGGAGAACTGTGGCTGTCTGGGGAGAAGAGCAAGTACAAAGAGCCTGCAGTGTAGAATGTTCCTGATGATCCTTAATAAGCAAGGAGGACTCTGGCTGGGCAGAGTGAACGGGAGAGAATCGCCAGTCCCAGGGAAAGCCTAGTGAATTTGTAATTGGCCTATGTGTGGGCATTTGCTTTAGTTTATGCGAGCTGGAAAGTTAACAGAAAGTTTTGTATAGAACAATGAGGAGAACTGACTTAAGTTTTAAGAGGATGCCACTAGCTCCTAATCAGAATTAAGCTATAAAGAGACATGTGAAAACAGGAAAGAAGTTGAAGGAGCTAATCTGATTAACTCATGCTTTTTTGTGTATTTATGAGGGCTGTGGGATTTAGGTATAAATTTTAGGTGTCAGAATCTGACTATATTTTGAAGGTAGAGACCACAGTATTTGCTTATATTTTGCAACATGGAAGAAAAAGAGGCATCAATCATAACACCAAGTTTTTGACCTCAACAGCAATTTCTTGTAATTAGGGAAGAAGCAACTGTTTTAGCTGGACAGAATCTAAAGTATGACTCAATGTTAGATTAAATTTCAGAAAACACACAGATCACTTGTGATCCATGCGGTGTTTGCTAGCCCAGCTGAGAGTCAAAAGTAACGCTTAGGAGACAATAGTCACCCCTGCCTGAAGGAAGAGCCAAGGAATTTCAACACAATTCTGCCACTGCATTTCCTATTCTATATGTGGTCTCAAGGAGACAAAAGATGAAATAACAGAAGCGAAAATACTCAACATGACTTTAACCCAAAGGAAAACATACAAAGACATACTATTACATAACAAAAAGATAACAATCAGGGGCTTAGTTAACAACAAATTCTATTATCATCAGATATATGTTTGAATGATCTTTGGGGGAGTTACACTTAGAAAAGGCAGGAGAAACGTATGTCAGTTGAATGTTTGTCTTTAAAATTTTTTTGCTCTAAAGTCAGAAACATATATCAGTTGCAATTTAATAAAGTTGGAAGATGAATAAAGACTAGTCATTATTCTGAGAATAAGTCACCATCATTCCATTTTACACATTTAATACATGTTAGTAAGGTTATTCAGTATCGCTTATATGTAAGCAACTATAATTCCATTTACTAAAGAATAATTATGTATGTTGCTCCTAAACAGATCTTAAATTAGAGATTCTGTGATTATTTGTTTGTATTGTCAAATGAAATTCACTCTGATTTCTTACATATATAATTGCATTTATGTAGCACTTGTAGGAATTTATTTTATTCTCTTATTTTAAAGAACATTGGTTTTTTGGGTCTGCTTTGTTTTAGTTGATAGGAAGATGAGTAACAAGCCATTCCTTTCATCTCTGGTCACAGAGTTGTTTTGTCTGCCCTTTAAAAAATTAAATATTATTAAAATTTAACTACATTTAAAAAATTAAAATTTAAGCAATACATTAAGAATATATTTTTAGAAAGAAACATATATGCTAGATCTTTTATAATTAATACGCAAAATTATATTTCTTTCTGATTACCTAAATAAATTGGACAATTGTGAATATTTTCTCAACTATTTTATCGGATTTATTCCATTAATTAAATTATAATTTAAAGAACTTTTAGCGCTCATGTTACAGAATAATTCTGCTTATTTTTAAGCTAGGATAAAATAGCCAATAATTGCACAAAATATCAGTTATCAATTATTCTGTTTCTATATAAGCATATATGAATGATCATAATCTAGAAATATTAGATGATTATTTTTGTTTTAGGTATAAAATTGAGTTATGAAATTAAAAATTAAAACTATAAGGTAGTCTTCATGCAAATTTTTACTCATGGCTTACATGTTAGGCATCAAATGCTTATTATAATGTAGTAATTCTTGACTCTAGTTAATAAAATGCCTCTACATATATAATTTGGAAGACCATGTGGAGAGCTAGCTGACATATGCTCCTCTGTTTTAGCTGTAACTTAAACCATATTTATAAATTCTCTAAGCTTCACTTGAGCTTAGAGTTATTCTAATACTGAGAATAACACTATTAGTTCTCTAGTCCTATTCATCATTTCCCATGAGATTCAACTGCATTAATGAACAAATGCGAGACAGCAGAAAAGCACATATAAGTATATGTACGTATATATGTAATGACGTCTAATAAAAAGTACATACTATTTTATAGTAGACAGTCATAGGCTAGAGCAAGCACCTATAGATTTATTTAATTCAGCATCCCAATTTATAATGATAAGGACCTCAATTCTATCCCTCTTCTCTACTGTATTATCCTCAGGGTATCACTTTTGTTTTTAGGTTTCTCCCTTTATAATTACCAAATGGGTGTCACAGTTTCAGCTAGTATATAAAAATCTGACAATGTCCTCCATAACTATGTGAGTGTTCATTCTGTGCATGTGTGTGTTGGGGAATGTCTTACTATGCGTTTCTTTTCTTTCCTAGATAGCTCTTCTTCAGAAGCTGCCCGCCAAACTTCTCACATCTCATTAATACAACTCTAGTAAATAGGCTATTTCCCAGTAAGGAGAAAAATGAGCAAAGCTGGTTTGCACAAACATGTGACCTTTCCACTTGTTAAATATTGCAATACTTATGTTGGGGCTCAGAGCATACTCCAAACTGTGGCACATTGGTATACTAAATATTTTAAGCAGAAGTAAATTGAAAAAACTGTTGAAGCAAGATCTGATCTACTCCTTCTCTTTTCCTTCTGTGAGACTCTCATGTGCCAAGTCTCCTGTTTTATGAAAGAAATAAAGACACAGAAACACTAAGAAGAAACTGAATGAACAGGCCTTGCTAAGCACCCTCCCATTTATTGCCATTTTATCATGCCACCTTTTGTCCACTATGTGACTGTCCACCCATTACCAAACCTAAGCAGAAAAACATACAGTTTTGCTTATTCTTTGGGTATAATTTCTGAGTGCTTATGTAGGATATAAAATGTTTGTTCATTAATTTGGTTATGCTTTTTTCTTGTTACTCTGTCTTTCTTAAAAAGGTGTCAGCCATGAATCTTTCAACAGTTGAATAAAAGATATTATTTCTTATTTGTACACTTGTAAAACAGCCAAGTCAAACCCACCTAAGTGCCTTTACAATTCATTCCTCAGCAGCCCCCACAGGTGCATTCAGCTTTACACAGCAAGGAGCCCTTAGGCAGTGTCAAAGCAGGCCTATATTCTGATTGGAAGATGCCTTTGCAGTACTAATTGTTAAACACTTACTGGGACACTAAGCAGGATTAGGATCACTATTCTTGGTTGCGTGAAGTCTAAGGACATGTGTAGGTTAGGGGGTTCCCTGACCAAAATCAGAATCTTCTTGAAAAAGAAGAAAGAAGAAAAAATGAAGAGTGATTTACTCTAGACTATCTGCTCCAACTAGCAATATAAAAGTCCTCATTATATGTGTAACATTACAAATGTTTTTTGTTACAGGTGACCCTTCTTGAAGAATTCTTACATGCTCTATGTGTCACTTAAAACAGTAGCCTGCTACCTTCAATTAGAATCTCCTCTATTCCTTTTAAGTCACCACTTATTTTTTCAATAATTGTTGCTCTGGTTATTGTTAATGTCAAGAATATAGATATATAGACTCTGTCTCTAAAAAATAGCCGGGCATTGTGGTGGGCGACTACTCCCAGCTACTTGGGAGACTGAGGCAAGACAATCACTTGAGCCCAAGAGTTTGAGGTTGCTATGAGCTATGATGCCATGGCACTCTATCAAGGGTGACAAAGTGAGGCTCTGTCTCAAAATACATACATATAAATATATGTATATTATATGTATATATATATGGTGTGTAAGCACAAAACATATAAGTATGTTTTATAAAACTTACAAATATACATTTTATGCATACACACCACACTCTGACTCCTAACACAGATACAACTATTTTGAAAGTCCAGAAAGACTTCATTGAGAACTTGAAAAACACAAAATGAGAGGCAATGAATTTTTAACACCAACACAAACATAAAACTGAATATGTAGCTTCATATCTATCAGCCACACACAATTTATATTGACTTTTCTTTTCTTTAGACTCCTGGCTGTTGTTCAGTTTAGGAGTCAGTTTCCCTTCAACTAAATAATATTCCTTAATTACCTCCCTCGTTACTAGATCTATCAACTGCCCTTTCGCTGCAAGATGCGGGGAAACAAAGAAATAAACAAGCAAAAAACTCTTTCATCCTTTGCATTATTTTTTTCAGAACAGATTTCAATATTATCATGATAGTAATCTTGTGGCGATTTTTCACAGAGGAAACCAATTTTAGACATTAATATGCAGAGCAGTTTGGTCTTGTTTTAAAACCTTATTTTCATTAAACAAACCTTCTTCTTACTTATATCTCAAAAGGCCCATTTAAGTTATTCCCACATTCCCACTTCTCCCAGAAGATAACCTACCTCCCAATGAACTTTGCCTCTAACTAGTAAAACTTTGAAATTACATTTCTCCTAATACTAGTCATCTATTTTTTTTTTTTTTTGTATACTAGTCATCTATTACTAGATATTGGAGACAAGTCTCAGAAGACTCTGTGACAAGTGCCTTATAAAAAATATTTTAGAATTAATGCTTTCAGAAGAGTATAGCATATACAATATTTCACCTGAAACATACCAAAGTGAAGAAGCCTAAAGGTGACATTTAATACAGATGAATAGAAAACCACCTTTTCTAACCCTATGCACCAAAAAATGAACTCCAATAAATAGAAAGATCTATTTTGAACCTATTTTTAATCTACCATAGGCCAGAAAAGTCTGACTGAATGAAGACAATGAAAGAATGTGTTGATAATGAATCTGTGCTTTGAAGTATAAATGTAAGTGTGCCAGGTTCATTCATAATTTTCAGATAATAACAAAACTATCACTGATATCTTCCGATCTCTCTTGCTGCCCTCCCCATTGCAGTAGAACATAAAGTTTCATGCATGTTGCCCCAGGGAAAGACAAGTTAGTCTGAAGAAGTCTCTCCTAACTTGTAAATTTTACATAACTAGTTCTTGTGGAAAGTAGAAACAACTCAGGGCATAAAGAGCAGGTGTTTGCAGAGAGACATGAAGAAACAAAGTGAATGCAATGTCCCTTCCTCAGGGGAAAGAATGCATGAGTTGAATGTAGTAGGAGAAGGAAATGGAAGTGGCAATGGGTAGATAGAAGCAAATTTCCTGTAAAAGAAATTACTGTTCTCATGTCCCATAATTTAGATACTGAAAGTTTTCACAATAATTTAATAGCAGAGAGAACATTTATTTTGTTTTTCAGATAGAACTAGAGCATCTGGGAATAGAGAACAAGAGAACTCCAGAAAAATAAATGGCTCTATGAAGAATATAAGTAGATGGTCTTAAATGACCTCACTGTTTTTTTGTTTTCACCACCTCTGGTATATGGGGCTGATGCCCTACTCCTTGAACCACAGACACCACCCTTAAAAGATCTCATATAGTTTCTGGGAGGAACATAACAAAGATTCCTTTAATTGGACATAGAGGATTGAAATGAAGGATCATTCAGTGGCAACCCACACACACTGACAACTAAGGACAAGGCCGAGTGATGAATTTTTCAGTAAATACCATCACGGACAGATGATGAGAATCCGATGGCACCTTTCAGCAGCAAGTAACAAACCGCACAACCAACGACGACTTTAGCAAGGAAGATTTTTTTCCTACACATAAACAAGAACTCAGAAGGTGTGATTAATTCAGCAGCACAAGGATGTCATCAAGGCCATGGAGTTTTTCATATACCTCTCAGTTAACTTCAGCTGTTCCAACTTTCCTCAAGGATCATTGGACAGCTACCATACATCTTGCCAACATGTTGACTATACTGTCTTCAGAGAATACTTTCTCTTGAAACAATCTTTTTCTTTACTAGGGAGAAAAAAAAAACTTGTTTAGGACATCTACTGTAGTCTTCCTGTTTGTATTTTAGAGGACATACTTATACACAGGGTACATGCAACACTTGACTTTAACTTTTTGGTATTTTCTGACCTCTGTAAAGGGAAGTGTTTTGGATTCTTTCATGTGATGGTTAGTTTGGGACAATCTCAGGAAGACACATAGGAAAGGTTCAGGAAAACTATTAATAAGTTTATTCTACTCACAAATTCTAGAGACAGGTGGCATGGCATGTCAAGATGGACTAGATGGAAAAACAGCATGGTGATTAGAAAGGGTATGAGGGTGTGGAAGTGCTTTAGGCAGGGACTTTATTGAAAGTTTCCTGGGGAATAGGCCAGGCAGCTGGTGATTGGTTAGTTGGAATAACTTTAGCAGGCTTTGATTTATAGAAGTAGTTTCTATTTTGCTGGCACCTGGTGGTGGGATGATTAAGGCATAGGAATTTTGCCTTCTGAAGGCTCGGACTAGACAGCAAAGTTATCTCTGATTTGACCAGTGTGTATGTCAAACCCATGCTCCTGGATGGACCCTTTGTACTCTCTAAGCATTGATGAGCCCTGGGAGAGGTAGTCTCTTTTTATTTAAAAAGGGTTTTAAGATCTCAAAATATCATAATATATAGAATGCTAATATTATACATAATCATTATACATAATTAAAGAAGACAAAAATATACATATATATCCAGATAGGTGGTGAACTCTGTTGGCAAGAAGGAAAGATAAAAGGGAGTTGGGAGAAATCGTGAGAAAGTACATTTGGCACACAAAGTGTGAGAAAATGTAAGACAGATACTTCTCAGGTTCAGAGGAGAAGGCAGGATTGCTCATGTGCTATGCCTGTGAAAAGTGTATAAAATGAGCATAGAATGTAATCATGAGGAAATATTAGGTAAACCAGAGTTGATGAACATTCTATTAAATCACTTCCCTATAATTTTCAAAATTCTGAGCACTGTCCTGGACCAAATTAGCTCAAAGAAATATTATAACTAAAAGCTCTGTATATCCTGAGTGAGCTTATTTCATTAATGGAACATTAGATCAAATTTGACCCCATTGAATGAGATCTAAGAGTTATCTGGTAGTACTGTTTTGGTACAAATGCTCTCATCTTGATGATTATTCAATATTTAAGTAGGAGAATAACTTCATTGAAATAATGTACTGTAGATTAATTGGTACTTATGTCTGAACATTGCTGCAACAATCATCATAAAGATATTATGTCTGCAATCTACTCTAAAACTGTTTAGATGAAGCAATTTTTATATTTGTTTGTAACTTTGTGATTGACATTGTTAATGAATTAAAACTACAGTAAGGAGGGTAACAATAAAATTTGGGAGAATAACAGCGAAAACAAAACCTGGAACAAAACCTCTTTTGCTGAAGCCTTCCGGTCTCTGATAATGTTTTCTAACAGGGGGAAGGCAGAGGAACAAAGAGCTCCTAGAGGACGCAGGCTTGCTACAGGCAATGCCAAAGGAAAGGCCTTTGGCGAGGGGCTGGTGCCACATACTTTGTGAATCCCATAGAGAAAAGTCTTTTCTTGCAGGGTGAGATGCAGGCCTGAGGATGACTTCCTTTCTTTAGCCACTGAGAAATGTTGTATTAGTTATGATAGGACTTCAAGAAAGACTATGGGAAAGACTTTGAAGTCAATAAAGCCTAAGGATAATTTTAAAAAATAGCATAAACATTCTTTCATAATGCAGTGGTTTCTGGGGAGGGAAATTGGCTGACGAAGGTCAGGGAAATGGGGAGATATATTCTTGGATTTTACACTAGATGATGCATTTCTTGCTCATTAGGATAAATCATGGTTACATGAAAATATTTCATTAGTTTTTAATGTGCTAATGTTGAAATAAGGGATCACTGTCTTCTAACTTGCTTGTTGGTAGAAAAGATGGATATCTAAGTATGGGAATGAATGGCATGGAAGGAGAAAAAAAGAAGTTCATATTTCTTCTTTCAAATAATTTTAGTTTATTGAGAGTATAGATACTTAAACTCTTGGTAGATGTGTTTTCTTCAATCCATTTCCATAAGCCTAAGACATATTCTATCCAAATTCTAATACTCTGTTGTCTGTTAGTTTTAGCTTTGTGTGTTAAGAACTTTCTATTTTAGGGAACCACTATAAAATATTTCAGAGAAATGCTGGGTAACTATGCATTTCTTTTATTCATCACTAGATTCTATTACATATCATAATTGAAAGACTTGCAAATATGAGAATTACAAACTGACTAGAATTAACCCTAAATTTTATGGTTTTAAATAGTAAATATGTTTAGTGATTTTATAAAGTACAACTTTCAAAATGTAGATTAACAAACATAAATGAATTTTTTTCTTTTTTTCCCCTTTTTTAAAAAATATTTTATCAGGGTATAAATGTTTTTGATTACATGGTTCACTTCTGTAACGCTTGATTTAGGGTTGTTAAGTGTGCCCTTACCAGACAGTGTTCATTGTAGAAGCCTCCGCCTCAGGCAGGAACTCATGCAAGCTGAGCTCCCCCACCACTGTGCTGTGGGCTGAGCGGGTCCCTGCCGAGGATCCCGCTCAGGGCTGAGCGCAGAGCGCTCCTCAGTGTGCTGCGACTGGGCCCACACCGTGCTCTCCTCTCAGCTCTGCGCCCGTGGGCTCTCTCATCTCCCAAGAGTAGTTACCAAATCTCTCCTCCATGGCCCCAAGCAACAGGATCAAGCCGTGGGAGCACAGAATCTGGCCTATGGGCCTATCCCCAGGTCTCCAAAGATTTCTTCCTGACTGTGCCCGGGAGAACCGCTCTGGTTTTGAGTTGCCTGTGGGTGCGTAAGCGGGTTTGGTGTCCCCTTCCCTCTGAGGTGTGTCCTGCTCTGACGCAGCAGCTCGGCAACAACACTGGGAGGGCCGGGGGGAGGGACCTCCAGTCTGAGCTACAGGCCTGGAAGGCTCCCTGTGGTGGATGCATCAACAAAAAATGTTTTCATATAGTAAACGAGAAAATATCATGAATGGTATGTCAATCAGGTTGATAAAATATCTCAGATTGCATATGAAGCCCGCACACTGTACCGCATGATTGAACTAATGTACACAGCTATGATTCAATAAAAAATAAATAAATAAATAAATAAAACTCCCCACCTATCTTGGGAAATAAAACCTGTATTCTTCCCTTAGACCACTAATCGAAAGGGCAAAAAAAATTTCTTTGCTATTTATTTTCTAATATCTTAAATATCTTAAACCATAAGAGATGTCTCAGCACAACTGTCCAGACAAGGAGTGCAAGATCTTGCTCTCCAGAGATAAGTTCTACAGAAACCACCAATTATAAACAATAATGGCCTAAAGCCATGACATGTGAGACTTGTAACATAGACTTCACCCAACTGCTTGGCCCTTCTGGAATGAGGATCTTCAAAGGAGAAGGAAGACAGTGACCTTTCTAGGTTTTATGGCTTTTCTAGAGTATTTTAGTTTCTATGACTACCTCGAGAGAGAAATGGACACAGGGGAAAGGAGGGCAGGAGGTCAGAGGTCCTGTCAATGCACTTCAGTTTAAAGTACTCAGCATGCCAAGGTACCAGGTATTGTGTTCAAGAATGGAAACACTGCAATTGCTAATGATCCAAATTCTTCCAAAATAACAATTTCAATCCGTTTTTGATCCCAATCCCAACAGATTCTTAATGGAAATTTTTAAGCTGATCATAAAGTCTTTCTGAAAGACTAAGGAAAAATAATAATACTAATGAAAGAATATCAAAATGATTTTGACTAAGAAAAGTAGGTGTAGGGTAGGGACTTGTCCTATTATAAAGCTACAATAACAAAAGATTGTGATATTTACATAGGAATGCACTAATAAATAAATGAGACAGAACTCATATAGAAATAGGTTCATAAGTCCATAGAAAGTTATAATGAAGGAGGCATTACACATCTATAAAGGGAAAGCTAAACTATAAACTAAAAAGGTACTGGGAAGATTTACTTAAAATTAAACATCATCTCTTCATCTCATATGTACTCTACTCTAACCACTTTAGATACTTGCTGTTTTCAAAATATACTAAGCTACTCTCATCTAATCATCTTCGTCCTTGCTATTCCCTTTACCTGGCTAACTCCTTCATTTCCTGGTATTTGTTCAAAAGTCCTCATATCAGTGAGGCCTTTATCTCTAAGTCCCCTAACTGGAATATAAATTGCATGTTGCTATAGGACTTGGTCTGTTTTGTTCACTTCTCTAACACAAAACCCTAATACAGTGCATGACACCTGGTGGGTGCTCAATAAATAGCAACTGAGTGAATGAATGAGGGAATAAATGAAAGAGGACAAAAAATATAAGACCTCTAAAACACAGTATACAGAAATCCCTTTCATATATGGTAGATACCTAAATGAAAAAAACTAAAACTATTTAAAACACGAAAGGAGACTATTTTGATGAAGTTCAAAAGTAAATTATTTCCTAAATAAAATGTAAAGAGTATAAAACATAAAGCACTTTGCTAATAAATGTTACTAAAGTAAAATTTAAAATTTCTCTATGATAAGAAAAAAGACAACATATGTAAGAAATACGGAAGGTGCTAGCAGAACTGGATATTCACATGTAAAAGACTGAAACTGGACCCTAACCTTTCTCCACTCACAAAAATTGATTCAAGATGGATAAAGGACTTAAATTTAAGGCATGACACGATATAAATCCTGAAAGAAAGCATAGGAAAATCACTGGAAGATATCGGCCTGGGGAAAGACTTCATGAAGAAGACTGCCATGGCAATTGTAACCACAACAAAAATAAACAAATGGGACTTAAACTCAAAAGCTTCTGTATAGCTAAGGAGACAACAACCAAAGCAAATAGACTACCTACACAATGGGAAA
>CAUYON010018508.1:0-12873 GCA_963573935.1 Arctocebus calabarensis
TTTTTTTTTTTTGAGACAGAGCCTCAAGCTGTCACCCTGGATAGAGTGCTATGGCATCACAGCTCACAGCAACCTCCAATTCCTGGGCTCAAGCGAGTCTCTTGCCTCCGCCTCCCAAGTCGCTGGGACCACAGGCGCCCGCCACAATGCCCGGCCATTTTTTGGTTGCAGCCATCATTGTTGTTTTGGCGGGCCGGGCTGGATTCGAACCCGCCAGCTCAGGTGTACGTGGTTGGCGCCTTAACCCGTTGAGCCACAGGCGCCGAGCCAATTTATTTGTATTATTTTTATTGTTGTATGTTATTTGGGGTTTTTACAAAATATTTTTGACCAAGAATTGGTTGAATCTGAGAATGCAGAACTTGCAGATATGGAGGACTGACTGTAGTTTTTTAGTGGTTGCTCTAGGAATAACAAAGTGCATACTTAACTTTTTACATTCTACTTAGAATCAATATTTTATCACTTGGAGTATAGAAATCTTGACAATTTACAGACCTCTTTACCATCCCTTGTTCATTCTGTGGTTGTTTTATGCTTTACATTTACTTATGGTGAAAACCCCATAGGAAAATGTTATAAATTTAACTTTCAAGCATTAAACACATTTTAAAGAACCTAAGAAGAATTATCTATTATATTTAACCAGATATTTACCATTTATTGGTGCCTAGGTTTGAATTTTAGTTATGTTGAATCAGTATTGAAGGTATAAAGCCTCTGAATACTTTTTGGGGGTTTGAAGTGCAAGGTCTCTGAAATCCTTGAAGTCTGTTGTGTAAGGTTTAAGTAAGAGGCACATGGGGATCAGTTATCAAAGTGTGAGATGTCTGAAATTGTAGGGGGCCTATGTCCCAAATTTAAGTCTGAGGCACTCAACGACTATGGTCCTTTAAACACTTTCAGTAGCTATAGTTCAAGCTTTTTAATTTTAGTTTTCTTCTTTCTTTCTCAAAGTATCTTGAGTGGATCACACATACCATGGAGTACTACTCAGCCATAAAAGGAATGAAATAATGTCTTTTGCAGCAACTTGGGTGGAACTGTCTTAAGTGTAGCATCTCAGGAGTGGAAAACAAACACCACATGTACTCTCTAATAACTGGGAGCTAATCAGTGGGCATACACAGGCACAAGAGTTGTAAAGGTCATTGGAAATCAACAAGGAGGGAGGGAGAAGAGAGAAGGGGTAAATATTTATCAATCAAGTACAATGAACACTATTTGGGTGGTGGACACACTAAAAGCCCCGACTTAAGCAATATGAAAGGTATCCATGGGCTCGGCGCCTGTAGCTCAAGCTGCTAAGGCGCCAGCCACATACACCTGAGTTCGAATCCAGCTCAGGCCCACCAAACAACAATGACAGCTGCAATCAAAAAATAGCCAGGTCAAGTTGTGGCAGGAGCCTGTAGTCCCTGCTACTTGGAGGAGGTAGGAGAGTTACTTGAGCCCAGGAGTTGGAGGTTGCTGTGAGCTGTGATGCCACGACACTCTACCCAGGGCAACAGCTTGAGGCTCTGTCAAAAAAAGAGAAAAAAAGAAAAAAAGGTATCCATGTAACAAAAACATTTGTACCTTCTTAATATTTTGAAAATTAAAAATTAATAAAAATAATTGTACATATTTATGGGATATACGTGATATTTTTATATATGCGTGTAATGTGTAATGTTCAAATCAGGGTAACTAGGATATACATAACCTCAAACATTTATTTATTTATTTGTGGGTTTTGGCTGGGGCTGGGTTCAAACCTGCCACCTCTGGCATATGGGGTCGGTGCCCTACTCCTTTGAGCCACTGGCATCGCCCACATTTATCATTTTTTTGTGCTAAGAACATTACCTTCTTTTCTAACTATTTTGAATAAACGGTAAATTACTGATAACTATAGTCACCCTCCTGTGCTGAAGGGTTTGTGCCCATTAACCGAGGTCTCTTCATCCCCCTGCCTCACTCACTACCTTTCTCAAATTATTTCAGGGTCTGTACCAGTGTCTGCATATGAAGCAACTAGGAGTCCGGGTACAGGGATTGAGGCCTCTGGACTGTTTTAGAGTCTAACACTCAAGGTTTAATTCTGAAGTTTTTAGATGTCTTTGTTCAGTGAAAGATGTCTCTGGAATCAATAGAGGTCTGTTTCTGAAGGTTTAATTCTTAGGTGTTAGGGGGTCTGCGTTCAGTTAAAAAGTCTCTGAATTTATGGAGAATCTGCATCCCAAGTTTTTGCTATCTATTTTTTTTTCCCAGTTTTGGTTGGGGCCGGGCTTGAACCCGCCACCACCACCCTTGGTTTATGGGGCCAGCGCCCTACTGCTTGAGCCACAGGCACAGCCCTGCATCCCAAGTTTTTTATGTGAGGGGTTTGGGCTCTGTTTTCATGGTGTGAGGTCTATAAACATTTAGAGGGTTTCTGTTCCAAGGATATAGCCTGAGCTATTTGAAGTAGCAACGAAAATAATTTTATGGTTGGAGGTCACCACAACATGAGGAACTATATTAAAGGGTGGCGGCATTAGGAAGATTGAGAACCACTGGTGTACAGGGTGTGAGGTCTCTGATCTCTATACAAATGTATGTTCCATGTTTTGAGTCTGAAATACTTAAGGGGTGTGTGCACATGTTCTTTTCAGTCTTTTAGGATCAGTTCAAAAGTTTGAGTCTGAGCTAACTGGTAGTCTGCGTTGAGAGTGGAAGATCTCTAAATTTGTGTGGTTCTGTGCTCAGGATGAAAGGCCTGTAAAATGTTTCAGAGTCTGCATTGTAAGGTTTGAACTGGAGGTCTATGATCAAGATGTGAAGTCTGAAATTTTAGGCTTTGATTCCAAGTTTTAGACATATTTTTGCTCTGCATTTAAAGAATGAAGTCCTTGAAAGAATCTTTTAAGTTTTGGGTTCTTAGTTTTTTATCTGTGTTGTTTAGATATTCCTCCTCAGAGGTGAGCTCTCTGATCTCTTTGGGAATTTGCATTCAAAAGTTTGAAATTGAGGTACTTGGGGGCCTATATTTACCTCTAAACCTAACCTATATGTTAAGGTTTCTGAAGACTTTGAGGGTCTGTGTTGTAAGATTTAAATATACTTGTGTAAGATTTGAATGTACTTGTGAGTCTCTGCTTTATTATGAAGGCTTAAATCTGAGGTATTTGGGAGTCTGTGTCAGAAGGGTATCAGAAATTTTGAGAGTCTCTCAGTGTGAGGGATTGGAAGGTCTGTATTATGTTTGCACATTCTCTGAAATCTTTGAGGGCTATGTCCCTAGGTTTGAATCTGAGGTATGTGGAGAGCAATGTTTTCTGAATAGTCCGTAAGTGTATGTTCACAATATGAGCTCCCTGAATTCTTTGAGGGTCTGTGTTCCAAAGCTTGAATCAGGAGTTTTAGGGGTCTGTGATCAGGAAGTGAGAAGAGTCCAAACTTATTAACTGTCTATGCTCCAAGGTTTCATTCTGAGATATTTTGGGGTCTGTGATCTGGGTGTGAGGTCTCTCGATACTTTAAGGGTGTTAGTACCAAGATTTGCTTGTGTTCTCTGGGGATGTGAGTGTAGAGTTGGAGGCTCTAAAGCAGTTTGATGGTCTGCATTCTCAGGTTCAGTTTGATGTGATAGGGATTTAGGACCATATGTTAGGTCCTTGAAATCAAGGAGTGTCTTTGTTTCAGGCTTTTAGTCTAAACTGTTTGTAAGTCAGCAAACAATATGTGAAGTCTCTGGATACATTAGGGCTTCTTTTCCAACTGTAGCTTTGTGGTATTAAGATATTTGTGTTGAGGGTATGAAATCTCTGAAATCTCACATCTGTGTTCCAAAGTTTGAGTCAGAGGTACAGTATTGGATGTCAGCATTCATGCTGTGAAGTGTCTGGAATTTTATGGTATCTATTTCCCAATCATTAATCCTGAGATAGGTGGGAGTCTGGGTTTAGCATCTGAGGTCTCTGACCTGTTGAAGTCGAGGTCCTGGATCTGAGCCTAGAATGCAAGGCCTTTGAACTTTATAAGGTCTGTGTACTAAGGACAGAGATTGGTATATTTTCAGATGCATGTTCAAGGTGTGAATTTTCTGAAAGCTTTGAGGGTCTATGTTTCAAGTTTGAGTCTCAGGGATTTGGAGTCAGTATTTAGATTATAAGCATTCACAACCCTTTCAGTGTCTGTTTTTATGTTTTCTCTATCTTTGTTCCAAAACTCAATCTGAGGGATTTGAGGTTCTATATTCAGGGCTTGAAGATTGTGATATCATTGAGGGGTTATCTTGCATTGCTTGAATATAAGGTATTTCAGAGTTTGGAATGAGAGGTCTCTGAACTCGTTGAGGGTCTATTTTTCAAACTTTGTATCTAAGGTGTTTGGGGCAAAAGTTCAATATATGAATTCTCTGAACTCTGAATATTTCTATCCTCTTTGCTCCTGTGTCATTTGGTATCCAACTTCAAGGAGTACCGATCCTTGAGATTTTTAAGGCTCATTGTCCCAGGGTTTGAACTTGAGGTATTTTGGACTCTAGGTTTTGAGTGTGATGTCTTTGAACTCTGTAAGGGTTTATGTCTTAAATTTATAATTAACATATTTAAGAGTCTGCGTTTAAGGTGTGAAGGCTCTGAAATCATTGAGGGACTTTAGCAAAAAAATTAAAGGTGAGCTAACTTTATTCAGGATGTGAGGGTTATTACTCTTTGAGGTTGCCAAGGCAGGTTTGCAGAAGACCAGAATATGCCTCCCCCAAACATGTAGGATTGTTAAACTGAAGACAGTTAAGGAAAAAAACAGATATAGGTGAACTCTCTACCCTCCTTCTATTTGCCTACAAGCAGTACATAGATTTACAAAAGGCATCCTGCCTCCACTCCTGCCCCCACCAGGAAGAATGAAGGTTAACCACTAAAAACAGCTTTAGACCCTCATCAGCCTGGATTTGATTCTGGAGGAATTTATATTGGCAGGTTTTGCTAACTAACCTTTATCTGCCATTTGTTTTCCTTTCCCCAAGTTGCTACCTATAGTGACTCAAGTCCTTTTCCTTTGTCTTGTCACTTCTTTGAAAATTTACTATTGTTTGTCGAAGATGCTATATCAGCTGGAATTCAAAGCCATCTCTTTGAGAACGACTCATTCTCAGTTTCTCCTATGTGTATATGAAGTGTGCTTGTTAATAAACTTCTGTTTTGTTTTTTTCTTATTAATCTGTCTTTTGTAATAGAGGTCTATTCCAACTAAGAACCTATTGAGCTTTATTATTATTCCCCCATAGGGTCTTAAGTGTTTGGTAGTATATATTCAGGGTATGAGGTGACTGACCATTTGAAGGTTATATGTGTGTGTGTGTATGTGTGTACATTTATTTATTTAGTTAGTTAGTTATTTTATATAGTCTGAGGTATTTGAACATCTGTGTTTAGAATTTTAGTTCTGTGAAATCTTCCAATATTTGAGAATAAGATGTTTTGTGTCTACGTTCTGGATGTAAGTAATCACAAATTAAATCTTGTAGGGTCAGTGTTTTAATGTTTATATGACATATATAGGTTATTTTTTAAAGGAATAAGTTCTTTGAACTCATTGAAGGTCTGTGGTCCAAGGTTGCAATTGAGGTATTTAGAATCTGTGCTCGGCATGAATAATATCTCACATTTTTTGGTCTGTGTGCACAAGGTTTGAGTCTCAGGTGTCTGTAAGGTAGTGTGCTGAGCTTGTCGTCTATGAATTTATTGAGTGTCTGGGTTCCAAATATTGAATCACCAATATTTGGAAGTGTGTGTTCAGGTTATGATGACACGGAATACTCTCATGGTATGTGTTCCAAGGTTGGAGTCTGAGGTATTTGAGGTCTCTTTTAAAGGTTAGAGGTGTCTGACCTCTTTGACAGTTTGTTCTCTAACTTTGTTTCAGAGATTTTTAGTGTCTAAGTTCAGTGTGTGAGTCTCCGACCTTTAAAAAGTCAATGTTCCAAGATTTGTATGTATGTTTGTGATACAAAAAGAAATTTGTACTTGGTCTCTGAAATATATATTTCAACATATCCTTAACAAGACAAGTGACTTCACATCCTGAATTGTTTCATGTTTGAGTTCAGAGTTTGAACTCTTTGAAGATTTGTGCTCCAAGGTTTTAGTCAGAGGTATTTTGGCATGTATGATAAAGGTGTAAAAAGGATCTGAGTTCTTTGAGTCTATGTACTAAAGTTCATAGCTGAACTATGTAGAAGCCTGTGTTCAGACTATTAGGTTTCTGAATTTTTTGAGTCTGTGTCACAAGGTTTGATTCTGAGGTACTCATTGAGGGTCTGTGTTGTAGGGATTTAGTCTGGAGTGTTTGGGTGTTTGCGTCCAGGGTGTTAGATCTTATAAATCTTTGAGAGTCTGTGTCCAACATATGACTCTGAGGTATTTGGAATCTTGTTCATGGTGGAAATTTCTAAATTCTTTGAGAGTCTTGTTTCCAAGGTTGGATGGAGACTCAGATTTTAGGGTCTGTGATCATGGGGCTCTTTTATTTTTTTTAGAGATGGATTCTCATTTTATCACCCTCTGTAGAGTGCTGTGGCATCACAGCTCACAGCAACCTCCAACTCCTGGGCTTAGGCGATTCTCTTGCCTCAGCTTCTCAAGTAGCTGGGACTACAGGCGCCCACCAGAATGCCCGGCTATTTTTTTGCTTGCAGTTTGACCGGGGCCAGGTTTGAACCCACCACCCTTGGTATATGGGTCCGGTGCCCTACCCACTGAGCCACAGGTGCTGCATCCAGTTTCTGAAATCTTTGAGGGTATGTTTTCCATGCTTTGAGTCCGACTTACTTGGGTGGGACTGTATTCAAGGTATTTGGTCTCTGAATGCAGAGGGACTATGTCCCAAGTTCTCATCTATAGTGTCTGGTATCTGAGTTCAAAGTATGAGGGCTTTCAAATCCTTGAGTATCTGCTCCTAATGTTGTATTTGAAATATTTGTAATCTGTGTTAATGATGTTAGTTCTGAAGTCTTTGGGAGTCTATGTTCTATGATTTAAGTCTTATTTATTTGGGAGTCTTTGTTCAGGGCTTGAAGTATCTAAACTCTTCAATAGTCTGTCTCATTTGATTCCAGGCATTTGAGCATTTGGGTTTGAGATGTGAAATTTCTGATCCTTGGGGGTCTGCAATACAAAGTTGGGGTCTGAGGTATATGTAGGTCTGTATTTAGGGTGAGAGTTATCTGAATACTTTTTAGGTCTCTCTTCAAAGTGGAAAGATCTGTGACATTTTAGATGATCTGTATCTCAAATGTGGGTCTGAACATTTGGGGTCTTTTGGGGGAGTGTTATCTCTAATATCTTTGAGGTTCTCACCCAAGGTTCTGTTAGTGGCTTGTGTTCTCTGAACTATTTGAAGGTCTGTCCCAAGGTTTGAGTCTGAGGTATTTGATGACATGTTTTCAGTATATAAAGTCTCTGAACTTTTTCAGAGTCTATATTCAAAAAGTTTGATTCTGAGGTTTTGGGGATCTGTGTTGGTGTGGAGTCTGTGTTAGTGGGGAGTCTCTTAAGTCTCTGGTGTTTTGTATTCCACAGCTTGATTCAGAGGTAATTTGGGGATCTGTTTTTAGGGAATAAAGTTTCTTAACTCACTCAGATTTGAGTCTGGGGTATGAAGACTCTGTTCAGAGTGAAATCTGAACTTTTAGAGAGTCTGTGCCCCAAGATTTGAGTTTGAGGTATTTGAGGTTTGTATTCAGGTTGATCTTTGAAGTATTTGAGATTCTGTGCTCTGAGGACTAGGTATGAAGTAAATGGGTGTCTGTGCTCAGCATATGAGATATCCAAACTATTTTAGGATCTTTGTCCCAAGTTTGTGTCTAAGGTATTTGGAGTCTAAGTATAGTGTGTGAGGTATATTTGAGTATCTGCATTCCAATTTTTAATCTGAGATATTTGGGTGTTCATGTCAGGATATCAGTGACGTTCTTAGTTCATTGAGCATCTGTGTTTTAAGGTACAGTCTTATTATCTGGGCATGGTGGTATATGCAGTCAGATCACTTGGGCCCAGGAGTTTGAGATTGCAGTGAGCTTTGATCATTCCTCTGCTCTCCAGCCTGGGAGATAGAGCAATACCCTGTCTCTAAAAAACATAAAATAAAATAAAATAAAGTCTTATAAAAGACATCTTAAAATCTTATAGATGTTAAAATGTTACCTAAAACCTTTCTAGAAATTCAGCCCACTCGCCACACCTACCTCTTGTTCACCCTTCTTCACCTCTGTCATCATAACATGTAATTTTTGTGAGATTCAATTTTATGCTGTCTGCTATGCCTCCTCCCACAGAGGGCAAGAACTACACCTTCTCTCTGTTTCAGTATCTCTCAGTATCTCTGTTTACTGAGAGATGCCTGACCCACCCTAGGTGGTAGATATTATTGCTGTTATTTTTTAATCCATTCCTCTAATAGGTCATCATTTAATAGGTCATCTTTAATCCTCTCTACTTCAAGCCACTCTATCATGTCACTGACAGTGTTGAAGTAGTTTGAAAAGAAGTATTCCTAAAGGGACCTGTGGTGGACATTGATAAACTACCCAGTTTCCCCTTCAATGATGGGCTCATTCTCTCAGCTAATAGATGTGCTATCAGCCCCTTCAAAGATTGTCTCAACTGCAAACAGCTGCCTCACTCAAAGTGAGGTAGATCACATTTAATGACTTATCAACATGAGAGTACAGCCATCTAGACCTATCCTGGAATATGTATGATGGTCCATTCAGGAGCTTCTGGAAGGGTCAACCATTCTAGTAATTGGACCGAAATCACATTTTGACTTCTCTCCCCACCAATTCTATGTTGTCAAATTTGTTGAGGGAAACTTGTTCATTCTGTTTTCTTATTAGCCTTTTAATGCCTATATGATCTCTGATGATGATGCGTGTGTTCCTGATATGTTTCCTCTCTTTGGTTTTTTGTTATTTTTTAGTCTAGTTAGAAGTTTGTCAGTTTTGTTAATCTCTTCAAAGATTTGTTTTGGATTTGTTACTTTTCCCTGTTGCCTGTTTCTTGCAGTGTTGATTCCTGCCCTTATCTTTGTTATTTACTTCCTTCTTGTCACCAGGGGTTGACCTTGCTCTTCTTTTTTCTAGCTTCTAAAGGGGAAACCTTAAGTAATTGATTTTTATATACTTCTCCATTCAAATATTATCATTTAAAGCTACAAAATTTCCTCTAAGCATCCCTATAGTGCAATCCCCCTAAATTTTGATCTGTTTACGTTTATTGTCACTCAGCTCAAAATATTTTCTCATTTCCCTTGTGATTTTATCTTTGACCCATAAATCACTTAAAAGTATGTTGTTCAGAGCAAGATCCTGTCTCAAAGAAGTATGTTGTTTGATTTTCATATTATACTTGATTTCTAATATAATTCAACTGTGATCATAGAATGTACCCTATGTGACCTTGTTCCTTTAAAATTTATTGAAATATGTTTTAAGGTTTAGTCTATAATCTGTTGTGGTAAAATGTACCATATATACTTGAAAATACTTTATACTCTGTGGTTAGTTATTGGATGGAGCCGTCTGCAGATGTCACTTAGCTCAAGGTGGTTGATAGTGATCTTCAAACCTTCTATGTCTTGTATAATTTTTTTTAATCTAGTTATTTCATCAAGTAGGGAAGGATGTTAAAATCTATTATAATTCTGTCAACTTTTGCTTTA
This sequence comes from Arctocebus calabarensis, assembly GCA_963573935.1. Lineage (NCBI taxonomy): Eukaryota > Metazoa > Chordata > Mammalia > Primates > Lorisidae > Arctocebus > Arctocebus calabarensis. The sequence goes on from CAUYON010018508.1 coordinate 9,688, forward strand.
TGTATATTGAAACTATCATTAGGTATATATCATTTATAATTGTTATGTCTTTCTTTGTTTCTTTATAATTATTATGTCTAAGTAAGGAACCATCACCTGAATCATTTTGACATCTCTTTTTCATCTGTGAAAATACCATTTTCAAATCTATTTTATCTGATTTATAATATTCACTCCAGCCTTATGTTTTTTCTTGTGAAAAGTATAACTTTTTCCATCCATTTACTTTTGAACACTATGTATCTTTATATAAGTATTTCTTTTATGCATAGCATTTAGTAAGGCCTTAATTTTTATTTGTGCTATGCATTTCTGCATTTTAAATGAATATCATTAACATTTAATGTAATAATTGACAGGGTTGTATTTAATGTTATCAGGTTATTCTGTTTATTCCTTCTGGGGTTTGTTTTGTTTTTATATGCTTGTTTATCTGTTCTTCTTCCCATTTCCTGCCTTCTTTTTGATTATTTGAATATTTTTCACCTTCCATTTAATTTATCTGTTAGCTTTTTTATTGTTTTTCTGTTTGTGGTTTTTGTAGTCTTATTATTGGAATTATAATATATACATCTAACTTTTTTTTTTTTTGGAGATAGAGCCTCACTATGTCACCTTCAGTGGAGTGCTATGGCACCACAGCTCACAGCAACTTCAAACTTTTGGGCTTAAGTGATTTTCTTGCCTCAGCCTCCTAAGTACCTGGGGCTACTGGTGCCTGCCACAATGCCTGGCTATTTTTTTGCTGCAGTTGTCATTGTTATCTAGGTGGCCCAGGCTGGGTTCAAAACAGCTAGCCTTGGTGTATGTGTCTGGCGCCATAACCACTGTGCCACTGGCGCTGAGCCTATACATCTAACCTTTTGCAATGTCTAATTTGAATTTATATTGTATCACTTTATGTACTTACTTTGGGTTTAATTTGCTCTCATTTTTCTAGGGTTTTTTTGTTTGTTTGTTTGTTTGTAGCCACCATTGTTGTTTGGCGGGCCCGGGCTGGATTTGAACCCACCAGCTCAGGTGTATGTGGCTGCGCCTTAACTCGTTGAGCCACAGGCGCTGAGCCATTTTTCTAGTTTTTTAAGATAGAAGCCAAGGCCATTGCTTTGGCAACCTGCTTCTTTTCTTATTTTTGGTTTGGTTTCTTGTTGTGCTTTATTTTTTTAATTGACAAATACAAATCACATATACTTATGTTATATGACGTGAATTTTTTTTAAAACAGAGACTGATTATGTTGCCCTTGTTACAGTGCTGTGGCATCACAGCTCATAGCAACCTCAAATTCTTGGGTTTAAGCCATTCTCTTGTCTCTGCTTCCCGAGTAGCTGGAACTACAGGCGCCCACCACAACGCCTGGCTATTTTTGTTGTTGTTGTTGTTTAGCAGGCCCAGGCCAGGTTCAAACCCTCCATCCCTGGTTTATGTGGCTGGTGCCATAACCACTGAGCTATAGGCACTGAGCCAATGATATTTTGATATATGTATACATTACAGCATGGCTAGATCAAGATAATTATAATATATATTACCACCCATACAATTTTTGTGGTGCAAACATTTAAAATATACTCTCAGCAATTGGGTTATAGCTTTCATAAGAAAGCTATAAATTGGTTTAAGACTGAGTACATTGGATACTTATTCTTCTTTTGGAATCTTACAAGGGTACATGTGAAATTTACTAGAATATAAATGTCTTAACACAATAATTAAGAAAATGCCAGGCTATGTTAACCAGTTTGATGAAAACATTTCAATTTGTATATAAAACCAGCACATTGTACCTCATGATTGCATTAATGTACACAGCTATGATTTAATTAAGAAAAATAAAGTAAAATATACTGTCAGTGATTTCAAGTATACAGTACATTTTTATTAATTATAGTCTCTAACTTTCTTAGTTATACATTTATTCTTTTCTAATACAGTTTAGTGCAATAAATAAATATCCCTCTAAGTATGCCTTTATGAGCATCCCACAAATTTTTATATATGGTATTTTCACTTTAATTTAGCTAAAAATATTTTAAATTTTCCTTTTGATTTATAGATTACATATACTTAGTTTCCAAATGTTTGGAGATTTTTCCAGAGATTTTATGTTATTGATTTCCAACTTCACTGGAGTCAGAAAACAAACTTTGTATGACTTGCACCCTTTTAATTTTATTTAGATCTGTTGTATAGCTTAGAATATCTTGGTACTGTCCCATAGGCACTTGAGATGAGTTGATCTGATGTTGCATGGTGTGTTCTATAAATGTCAATTAGGTCAATAAGATTGATAACCTTGTTCAAATTCTCTATTTGTTCATTGATATTCTGTCTACTTGTTCTGTCAATTATTAAGAAAAGAGTATTGAAACATCTGACCATGACCAGGAATGTACCTATGTATACTTACAACTCTGCTAGTTTTGGAAAAGGGTGATTCTGACCCCTATTACTCCATCTTGGACAGAAGCAAAAGTACTACTTCATGTGAAATGTAGAAATGTTGCAACCATATACTATATATAATTCCCTTTGCTCCTAGTGCCCTGTATAACAGTGGTCATGTATATTTCATATATACAAAAACTCTCATCAGACAATATTATGATTTTTGGTTTAAAAAAACATACATATTCTAGAAACCTTAACAGGAAAAAGTATTTTTTGTATTTACCCAGGGATTTGTTGTTTCTGTTACTTTTCCTTTATTGCTGAAATCTACATTTCCCTCTTATGTCATTTCACCTCAGCTTAAATAACTTCCTTTAGTGCTCTAATTGGGCTATAGCCTTCATATGAAAGCTATAAATTAGCCTCATAGTAGGGCTGAGTACATTGGATACTTTTTCTTCCATTCTTGAGATACTTTGCTAAGAAGAATATGTTCCAGCTCCATCCACGTAAACATGAAAGAGGTAAAGTCTCCATCTTTCTTTAAGGCTGCATATTATTCTATGGTATACATGTACCACAATTTATTAATCCATTCGTGGATTGATTGGCACTTGGGCTTCTTCCAAGACTTAGCGATTATGAATTGGGCTACAATAAACATTCTGGTACAGATATCTTTGTTATAATGTGGTTTTTGGTCTTCTGGGTATATACCTAGTAAAGGAATTATAGGATCAAATGGCAGTTCTATTTTTAGATCTCTAAGTATTCTCCAAACATCCTTCCAAAAGG
>CAUYON010018514.1:0-112506 GCA_963573935.1 Arctocebus calabarensis
CTTTGAGCCTCAAGCACCACTCTCTATAATATTTTTTTGCTATAGACATTCTCACAGTCCTTACTATGTTGATAATCATTGTATATATGTAAGCAGGTATACATTTCTAGGAAATAGAAATAGCATATATAGGATATAGCATAATATAGGATATAGCATTTCTATATTTTGTAAGTAATGTCTTTTTAAGGAGTCTTACTCCACAAAACACACTAGTAGTATGGAATAAACCTATTTCTCCCTATATTTTTCATGGATTTTAAAATTTTTTTAATATTAAAAATATATGCAACGTGTATTATTGAGCTACTGAACTTCTGCACTATTTGGGTGACCTATAGTACATGAAAATAGTTATGTTTAGAGCGAAAAATCATCAAATCTACCCTTTACTCAAAAGCCAGAATGAATATCTTCACCTCAATTGTATATTGTATTGATTCTACCTCAAATAGGAAAACTAAACTTTTCTTTGTAAATATAATACTTTTTTTCTTTAGTTCAGGCGCTTAACATCTCACTACTACTACTAGAAGTACCTTCTCTGGGTTCCTATAGAAATTTGTGCACAAGTCTATAGAGCCCAGCAAATTGTGATAGTCCTTTGAATGCCTGTACCCTCCTCTAGAGAGTGAATTCTGAGAGGTCAAATCCCATACATTATTATTTTTTAATTTACTCTTTATAGCCAGCCACCTACGCTATACTCAACAATGTTAGTAAAATAAATGAAGAAAGGGATGTATGGAAGACAGGTTGATGAATCCTGGATGTGTGACTGTTGTCCTCAAGATAAGCGATTCTGTTCTCACAGTCAAAACAGAATTTTCCAATAAAAATTGCTAAAAATTTTGAATAACTTGAATGCAAATCTATATTGGGAAATGTACCTACAAAACTTTACTTCCCTACATTCTATATTTTACATTTATATATTGATGAATACTTATTATTATAAAAGTCTCATGGAGGAGGAAATAAAGTGAAGTTTGAAAATCCCTTTTTTCTTCCCCATCACTGTCTCCTTTCCCCTCTTCCACTGGATATAAGTCCTTGGTAGTGATATTTCTCTATACTTTTAATTTGCATGTGTGTGTACGTTTTTGTTTTATATAATTACAATCACATTCAGTTCTATTTTCTGGAATTTTCTCTGATTATCCATGTGTGACTAGAATTTATTTCCCCAACCAAGCACATAATTCTTTGTCATGGATTAATAATATCCCATTACATCAAATGTACTTAATAAGACAGCATTAGGTATAATACTGGCTTTAGCCTTTGTTAACTATGGCCACGTGACACTTTTTTCATTCATCCTTTTATAAAGTTATTTGGCATTTTTAATACAAAACACTTATCTTTCTTCCTATCTTGCCTATTTTCTTTTCCAGGTTCAAATACATTAATACGTTTTCTCATGTATAAAATAATATTTGAACATGCCTTACATGACAGCTGAGTCATCAATAAGGTAACGCCCACAAAGCTTTCGAAGCATGTGTGATAAGAACAGAGTAATTGTTCTGTAAACATTGGCTTTTACTCTGTTAACTGTTGTTATTCTTATTCATGATAATTTAAAATATGCTTTTTGCCTATTGTTTCCTTTTGGTGATTCTCAAATTTCTCTTAGATGTTGGATCTTCTAGTCAATCCTCCATGACAACCAATTTTTTCTCTGACCTTTGCACTTTGAAACAATAATTTTTCTTCCTCTTTCAGCATCTTAATTTGGTCATTAGTCTCGCCCATTCTGCTATCCAGCCAGGTATTGGGTTTTTAATTGTAGCAATTATGCTTCTGATTTCCAATATTTTCTTTTGTCTTAATTCCGTAAAATCCAGTTCTAATCTTATAGATACGATCAGCCCCTTAAACAGTTGAGAACATGATTGTAGACCTTTAAAATCTTATATTTGCTCTATTAACTCTGTGGTCTTGCATCTTATAGTTTTCTTCCTGTGCATGAGTTTTATCATTGTCATGATGGTTTTTTTTAATGTTTGATAATTTCATATTTTCTACTCATTTTTAGTTTCAATAATAATTGCACTCTGATTCTGATGAACTGATTTGTACTGAAAGTTTATAAAGGCTTAACTTAGCATAAAACATGATGGATATCTTTTTTGGGGGGTGTGGAGTTTGTTTCCTATTTCTGTCTCCTTGTCCTCTTATGTTCACTGTTTTTTGCTTTTTTGCTTTTCTTTTGTTTGTTTGTTTGATACAGAGTCTCATTATGTCTTGCCCTTGGTAGAGTGCCATAGTGTCCAAGCTCTCAGCAACCTCAAACTTTTGGGCTCAAGTGATTCTCTTGCCTCAGTCTCCCAAGTAGCTGGGACTACAGGCACCCACCACAATGCCCAGCTGTTTTTTTCGTTACAGTTGTCATTGTTGGTTAGCAGGCCTGGACTGGCCTTGAACCTGCCAGCTTCTGTATATGTGGCTGACACCCTACTCAATGAACTATGGGCGCCATGCCTATGATGACTGTTTTATGGGCAAAAGTGTTAGCTGTCCTTTTTCCTACAAGAAGCAAAAGGAGTGGCCGTTGAGTGGCTTAGCTGAGTTAATGAACAGGTAACCAGTGAATTCCTGTGGAACCTCACTACCAACCATCAAGTTTAATCACAGTACATATAAAACTCTCCAACTTCCCTTGCATTTGTCTTAAACCAAAGTGTGGTTTCTTCTTATTGGATCCAATCTAATATTTACAGTTCAGAAATAACTCAGAATCTCTGACAAATCATTCAGTTTTTAAAATGTTGTAGCATAGAGTAATAAGGACATATGCTCTGGAATCCAGCAGACAGGGATAGAATTATGGATCTCCTGCATACTAATCGTGTTAGCTTTAGCAAAGTAGTAATTTTTTTTTCAGTTCCTAATCTTCCTCTGCAAAATGGGGCAAAATGATCTTTCTCATAGGTTTATTGTGGCAATAAAAGAGTTACCTCATAGAAAAAGTACCTAATACATAACAATCACTCAAAAAAAAAAAAAAAGATTACATATTGTTTTTCCAGCACAGTCAAGAAGGCAAACTTTTCTTTCATTGGAAAGATATTTAGAATGGGGCCTGGTTGTCTGGGATCATTCTAGCCACTTGAGACAATTCTCTTTTAATCTAATGTTTCTCATTTGTTACATGTAGAACAGAGAGTGCATGCTTAAAAACTTGTTTCAAAGCCCAATTTGAAAAAAAAAATGAAATGTGCTTATTTTCTCTTCTTTTGAGATGATGATTTTGCCAACTTGATGATTACAGATCTCATAAACACAAAGTTTTGCAAGAAATGTGGACTTTTCAAGCAATATTATGGGAAGCCAAATATATTTTGTTTACTTCTGCCAACAGAGGGTTTAACAAAGTACATCCTGCTTGAGAGAAAAAAACACATGGTTAGGTATAGATGCCACATCCCACGTTTGTGTATCATGAATTTGATATGGTTTTCTTTTTCTTCCTTCCTTTATAGAGTTCTTTGGTATGGATTCTTTTACAAAAGCCTTACGTGGCCCACACAGCCTTTGACGTCTGGCCTCTCTTATTTTATTACATTCATTAACTCTACATTACCTTTTCTTCTTCCAGTCCAATAAAACTGGCCTCCTGGAAGATTCATGAACCTAATATTATTGGATTCTTCCATTTATTTATTTATCTATTTATTTTTTAGAATATTACAGGAATATAACGATTTTGATTACATGATTTGTATTTGTGTAATTTGAGTCAAAATTCTTAAGAGCCCATCACCAAGATAGCATACATCATACAATACCCATTAAGTGTGAATTAACCCCAAACCTGGAATTGTTGCCATTGAGTTTTACTATCATATGTGTATATTGGTATTGCTTGATTATTTCCAATTTAATAGTAACTACATATGGTATTTGCTTTTCCATTCTTGCAATAGTTCACTCAGGAGAATGGTCTCCAGTTCCAGGTAGGTCACAATTTTATTTATTTATTATTTATTTATTTGTTTGTTTATTTTTATGGCTGAGTAGTGCTCCATAGTATATATATACTGAGTGTTATAAATAAACTCATGTATTGATGGGCATTTGGGTTGATTCCACATCTTTCTGATTGTGAATTATGCTGCAATAAATATTCTGGTGTCTTTCTTATAAATTGTCTTTTTTTTTTTTTTTTTTTTGAGTAAATATCCAGTAGCAGGGTTGCTGGCTCAAATGGCTGGTCCATTATTACTTTATGGGATATCCTTACGGCTTTCCATAGAGGTTGTAATAATTTGTAATTCCAAAAAGAATATGTAATTGTTCCTTTTTCTTCTTATCCATGCCAGCATCTGTTTTGAGACTTTTTGATAAAAGCCCTTCTCATTAGAGTTGGATGATATCTCATCGAAGTATATTTCCTAAATTTGTGAAAAATTATGTTGGTATTTTAATGAGTGTTGCTTTGAATCTGTAGATCACTGGATTAATATTGACATTTTAACAATGTTCATTATATTGATTCATGAGTATAATGTATTTTTCCATCTTTTTATATCCTCTGCAGTTTGCTTTATCAGTGTTTCATAATTCTTCCTATAGACATCTTTCTCCCTAACCCTAACCCTAACCTCCTAAGTTAAAAATATTCTAGGTATTTTATTTCTTTGTTGCTATTGCAAAAGGTATTGTGTCTTTGATTTGATTCTTGGCTTGACTATGAATGCTTCTTATTTGGGTACTTGATTTTGTAACCTGAAAGTTTACTCAATTTGCTTATCAATTCTAGGAGTCTCTTGGAAGAAATTTTGGGGTTTTCTAGATATAATATCATATTATCAGTGAAGAGAAATAATTTGATTTCTTCATTCCAACTTGGATATCCTTGATTTCCTCCTCTTGTATGATTGCTCTGGCTGGGAATTTCAGCACTATGTTGAATAGAAGTGGTAATAGTGAGCAACCCTGTCTGATGTCAGTTGTAAGCAGGAATGCTTTCAATGTTTCCCCAATCAATATGTTAGCCATGGGCTTGTCACATATGGTTTTTATAATTTTGAGGCAAGTCCTATATATGCCTATTTAAGCCTTCTTATCATAAAGGGGCATTGGATTTTGTCAAATGCGTTTTACTTGTCTATTGAGAGGATCATATAATCTTCGCTTTTGTTTGTATTTATGTAGTAAATTACATTTATGGGTTTGCATATATTGAAACATCCTTGCATCTTGGGATGAATCCCCCTTGATTGTGATGGATTATTTTTTGATATTTAGGTGAATTTGGTTTGCTAGGATTTTATTGAGATTTTTGCAATTATATTCAGAAGAGATATTGTTCTGTAGTTTTCTTTTTTTGTTGTGTCCTTGCCTGATTTGGGTATCAAGGTGATAAAGGCTTCATAAAATGAGGTACTGAGGATTCCTTCCTTTTCAATTCATGGAATAATGCCTGCATTACAGGCACCAGTTCTTCTGTAAATGACATTTCATCAAGCTCTGTGTCTGGTCAGCCATCTTGGCTCTGCACTCTGCATTCTTCCTTTTAAAGGCCTTTGTTTTTGCTGTTTTCACTAGAACATTAATCTCATATCTTAATCCATTTTGTTTTGCTTTAATAGAATACCTGAGATTAGGTAATTTATAGAGAACAGAAATTTATTTTTCTTAGTTCTGGAAGCTCAGAAGCCCACGATCAAGGTGCCAGGAGATTTGGTCTGGTGAGGAACTGGTATCTTCTTCCAAGGTGACCCCTTATTGCTGCCTCATCCAGAGGGGAGCCATGCTGTCCTTCACATGGCAGCAGAGTGGAAAGTAAAAAACTACTCCCCCAGGTTCTTTTTATAGCAGCCTCAGTCCACTTGTAAAAAAGAATCCTCATGACTTAAACCCCTTTCCTTAGATCCCTACCTCCTGACACTGTTACAATCGGGATTAAGTTTCAGTATAAAATAATTTTAAACTATAGTACCCCTTTATATCTGTCTAGCTATTTACCTAACCATTTCAAACTCTTGGCTCAAATCTCCTCTTCCTACTGAGGCCCTACATGAATGATGCGACCTGCTGTCCTCACTCTTTTTATCCGTTTTCCTTGTCAAACTTTTCTTTCTTTCTTTTATTTTTTACAATCTTTACCACCATCTAACATGTAAGATAATGTATTTGTTCACCATGTTCATTATAACGTAAGCTCCATAAAGGCAAGGCACTTTCTCTGTTTTGTTCTTTGGTATATTTCCAGTGCCTAGCTCATAGTAAGTGTTTTCAAAATGATTTGCCAATCATATAGAAGAATGAGAAACTCACTAATGCCAAGCGGGAATTACTTTTAACTTATTTGTAGACTATGACAATCAAAATGTGAGAAACATGCTAACCTTATCATCACACTGTGAACTATTAAAGAGATCAAGCCATTTTTCTTTGCTTCTAATAAGTGAAATATTGATTATAATTATATATTCAATATCTCAGTATATTGGCCAGATAATTAAGGTGATAGTGCTAGCCTCTTACAGTACTAGCTTGAGTAATTGTATCCTCTTTCAGCTTAATGATATCAAGATATCTTCTGTCATGCAGTTGCCACAATGTTGGGGCAGACATTTTTGTGCTCCCTTTCCTTCTATTGCTGTGATCTTTCCTAACAAGTCTGTTTATTTTTGCTTTGCGTAGATGGTACGTGGGTTTTACAAAGAGTGGATTCAGATCATTAAATCCTACACAAAACCGAATAACAAAACAGAAAAATCTGTCCACAAAATGCTAAAATCCTTCCTCTGACTCAGATCCTCACTTTTCTCAGTCTTTGAGTCATCACGTGGAAGATGGCTTTATTTGTTTAATTCCAGATTTATGGTGCTTTATTCCTGAAATGGATATGTACAAGGAGGAAGCATTTATTGGATGAAAAAGTATCAGGTTTTAATTTGGAAAACCATAAAAAACTTAAGTGGCTTAGTATGAGAGAGAGAGTAAGAGAAAGAGAAATAGAGACAGACACATATTCGTTACAGAGAGAAATTATTTATATTGGGGATTCCACCTTGTGTGGGCCTGGATCCCCACTCTTTGCTAGGAGCTGCACTGAGAGCAGTCAATGTGAGAAGGGATTCAGATTCAGTTTTCTCAGGTGAAATAAGCAGTGGGAGCCTGTGAGAGGTGCACACTACTGCTAGAAGCATCTGGTGTACTTAGCAAGTATACCCTCAATCCATTCACTCAAAGGTCTCTTTATTCAGTCAGAAACCACAAATCATGTTGACAACATAAAACATAAAGTTAATTTTAGTTATTCAAAGTAAGGTGCCCCAAGCAATCATTCCCAATAAGAGAGGGGAAAACAACAGAGGGGAAATCAAGTAAACACACCATGTGATCATTAAAAATGAAGGGGTACATTTTGACTTGCCTAACTCACTTCCGTGATTTTTATCTTACATCTGGGCAGGACTCAGGTGAGAGTAAGCTTTAGTTGGTAAACCTTCTGTTCTTCATCTCAAGACATCAATCAGGCCGTCAGCAGTACCTGGAAGGCCAGAATCCCAGACATTGGTCAAACAAGATCTCTGGAATGTTAGCACTGACTCACGGGATTCCAGACACCCTGTGTTTTAAGTAACTTGGACTCTGGTCAGACAAGGTCTTCAGGAATGCTTGTCCTAAACTACATTACAAACATATCTCCTATACACCTTAAAAGGTCTTGTGAGCTGTTGTAAAACCAAAGATAATCTATAATTATAGCCTAACTTGAGAGCAGAGTTAAGGAAAAGAGAGATCAGTCCTGTAGACAAGAACTGGATTTGTCCCACGTCCCGCTGTCTTAAAATCTCTAAACCAATGAATCCCTCTTTGAGGAGAGGAAGACAGGAACTACTTTGAGGAGTGGCATGGAGGGAGGGATGGAGATAAACATTTCATTTTTGAGTCAGGCAACCCCTTCAATCTTCATCAGCCTCTTTTAATGACACACCACTGAATTTGGTTAAAAACAGTGTTTATTGTGCAATAAAGTTTCAGAACAAATGGATTCCAGTAAACACACAGTCTGTATAAAATAGGTTGTCATTAAAGGAACTTGAAGTAAAGTCTCCTAGGCTTGTGCGCAGTAAGCACACCTCTCCAAGGGTCAAAATGAATAGAAATTCTGGAGCTATGACTTTTAGTAAATTATACTGCAAGGTATACCCCACAAGAATGTTGGTAAAATCCCAGCAAAGCATTCAGCCAAGGTGTGGCAGGCAGTGGGGTAGGGATGCATTGCCCAGGGCTTGCACTGCTCCAGAGTTAAAGCTCAGAAAGTCAACACAGCTAGTTGATTTGCATTTGAGTCCACCACTTTGGAAATTACCACCTGGACATTCTAATACAAACCAGTAAAGTAATTGTTGCCACCTTTTAAAGCCCCATTTCATTAATTTCTCTCTAAACTACAAAAGCACACCTCACCCGCTCTGATCCCAGGCTGAGGTAGTCAGTAGCCCTGCCATTAACTAATCATCCCACTCCTCTTAGATGTGTTCTAATTGAAGTGTCCAGAAAACCCTTCATGCCCATTGCTTTACATTATGTTGTTGGTTTTTTCTTTTTTCTGGAGCTTTGGAACATCCCTATCACATGGAGAAAACAGTTCCAATGAACAATTAAAAGTATTATCATGCAATCGTGTGACTCAACACATCTTAGGATGATAAAGGCCAGCTTCTTCCTTGCCAATAATATCAATTTGTTTTGTAAATCATACTGTCCTAAATGCCTGAGTGTTTACCAGAATGTCATTCACCTTGTCATCTTTTAAAACAAAGGAAGCATACATTTCTAATTTTTCTTATGTGGGGTCACATGAAAAACCTTTATTTGTTTGAAAGGCTTTATTGATTTTTTTTTTTATAATTCAATTTCATTTAATTCACCAAATATTTTCTGAGCACACACTCTCAGCTATATTCTGTGCAATGTGTTAAGGAAAGAGAAACTGATGCAAAAATATGCTTCTTCCTCCTAAGAAATGATAGACCTAAAAAAATTATAATATGAAATGATAAATGCCATAATGTAATTAAGTACAAGAAACAGAAGTGGTATGGAAGAGGATGTGAGCAGTGGTATCTGGAAAAGAAAGAAGGGATTTGAAATTCTTACAGAAAAGTTTTTTTTTTTCCTTTCAGCCACAGCAGATAGAACATTTCCTAATACACAATAGGTACTGTAGAATTATGAGTCAGTTTGTAAGGCAAGGTAAGGTTTCACTTTATGGATATGTTATTTTCCTGTGGCTGCTGTAGCAAATCACCACAAGCTTGGTGGCTTGACACAACAGAAATCTATTCTGTCATAGTTCTGGAGGTCAGAAATCCAAGATCAGTCTGAGCGAAAATCAAGATGTGAACAGGGGTCTGATGCCTCAGGAAGCAACAGGGACAATATGTTCCTTGCTTCTTCCACCTTCTGGCTATTCCTGGCATTATCATGACTTGTAGCCACATCACCCCAATCTCTGCCTCTGTGATCATGTTGCCTCTTCCTATTCTGTGTGTCAAGTCTTCCTCTCACAAAAGGACACTTTTGATGGTATTTAGGGTCTACTTGGATTATCTAAAATTATCTTAAAATCTTTAACTTTATACCATCTACAAAGGCCGTTTTTCCCAATGAAGTAACATTCACAAGTTTCAGGAACTAGAAACTAGTATCTTTGGAGCCAATATTAAATCACCTACAATAGGAAAATAAACACATTATAAGAGTGCAGTTTTAAGGGCCTATTATTGTGCTAGGCATAATATTTGTAAGAAAAAAGAAAGACAGTGCTGTATTAAAACACCATATTTAGTAAATTAATCTGATGGTGATGGAGAGTTAGTGAAACACAAAACTTCTTCTAGCTCAGGGAGATCTCACAATTTTTACTTCCTAGAAACTCATTCTACATGTATTTCAACCCTAGAGAGCTAACATTGTCCATGTATTCCAAACCCTACAGAAATTCAACATTGTACTTAATATTTGAGTTACTCGTAGTTTCTGATTCCATGGAATGATGAGATCTCTCTGTTTTAGGCTTTCAGTCCATCATTCATTCATAACTGTATTCAATACATATTCACTGAGTCAACAATGTGAGTCATGCACCACATTCTAGGGATGTGAAGATGAGAAAACATGAACATATTACGGTGCTCACCTCCAAAGAGTGTCCAAGTCAGTTGGTTGATGCATTTCAAGTGATTAAGGAATGTACAATGTGCTATGGTATCACAAAGTTTGGTGTAATATGACAATGTTCTATAGAAATGACAGTTTCCATCATTATCTTTAAGGGAGTAGGGAGTTTACAAGGCAGAATGGAGGGGAAGAAAATCTCAGGCAGTCAGAAGTAGACTTGCTTAGCATGATTGGCGTGGGAAGCTGCAAGTAGCTTGGCTCACACTGAGTATGAGACAGAGTTGGTAGTAGGAGCCTAAGGTAAGCAGGTAGACAGGAGAGGGATATGACTAACCTTATTCTTCACGGGAGGAATGAATCTTGTACATAAGCCAAACCTTGCCTTAGTACTTCATTTAATTAGCTGGCTGGTAGTATGGGCTCTTTGACATCAGAAGTTCCTTTCTTTCCCCAGAAAGGAGACCAATGCTCTATAGATGAAGTCACCTCCAAAGACTGTCCATTCTCTAGAGTTATCCTTTGATGTTAATTGCTCCTTTAATTCTGTATAGTATTATCTATTTATGAACCATATGGCACCCTAGGCATTCATTAGCATTGCATTAGAATGGTAAATTATGGAAATTTCTTGAAATACCCTCTCACATATTTAAAAATATTTAGTGGCACAAATGGGTATATTTTAGAGGTGAATTACCATGGGTACATTTTACAGATGACTTTTATAGCTTTTTTTTCTGTGCTAACTAGACCTGAGTTCATAAGACTATACTTTTCTCCTGCAGTGGCTGAAGATATTACTAATGCCTCCCACTGATCCAGAAGTTGAATTTCTTTCATTGCTCTGTAGGCCATCAGGCTATCAAGGACTTCAGAGAAAACAGGGTTGGAAATTAGAATTTTATAGACTGCAAAGAGGATAAGTATAAGACAGCAGACTGGTATGGGCTGTAACTTGATATAAACCCGAGTTTAAATCTGAGTTCTGATATTTGCTACCTCTATAACTTTGAAGAAGTCAGCTTAGCTCTCGGAGAATCAGTTCTTTCTCTGTAAATGAGGATAGGAGTGCAGTGTGTATCCCTCACATAGGTGCAAACAGGGTACAGAGACTCCACAGTCCTGCAGGCCCTCAGACGGATGACATCAGCACTCTTTGTTTGTGGGCCTGGAGAATAAATGAATGTAACAGTTACATGAACCTGCTGTGTGGACAATTGACAGAGAACAGGAAGCACATAGTCCACAAAGGTCACAGATAAGAATAGAGAAGGATGATGGCTTGGTGCACTTAGCACAGTGGTTACGGTACCGGTCACATACATCAAGGTTGGCGGGTTCGGATCTGGCCCAGGCAAGCTAAAGCAACTATGACACCTGCAACAAAAAATAGCCAGGCATTCTGGCAGGTGCCTGTAGTCCCAGCTATTTGGGAGGCTGAGGCAAGAGAATCACTTAAGCCCAAAAGTTTGAGGTTGCTGTGAGCTGCCCAGGGCAACATAGTGAGACTTTGTCTCAAAAAAAAGAATGGAGAAGGATGGATAGATGGATAGTGGTCATGTCTAGTGAATGGAAAGTGACCCCCACATAGTACTAGCACTTCCTAGAAAACTAAGGATAATTCATTTAGATAATTTAGGTAAAGTGTTTTGCATTTGACTTAATATAAGTTAGCCATTATGAAAGTAATACAGAAGTACTTTCTCTTTTCTAAGTATGTTGTTAAATACATTTTTGCTATTAGAATATTTCAGTCTTTGTAATGGTTAGCCTGTATTTCTCTATTATGTAATTATTTGTTTCTCTATTTTAACAGGGTAAGATGTCTTTGTTGGTAAATGATACGCTTGTAGCAAGTGCGTGTAATGGCTGTTTACAGAGTATAGACTGTAGAACCAGAGGGACTTGGGTTTGGATGTGCAGTTTCATCACTTCAGGTCCATGAGAACTTTAAAAATTGATTGACTTCCTTCTGTGAGATTTCCCAGTTTTCAAGGCGGGATGCAGGTCAGTGCTCCCTCCCAAGTTCGCTTTGGGGCTGTGTGGAGAACATGCTCACCACCACACACACTGCAGCCCTGAGTCCTCATGAAAGGGGCGACTTTCTTCCTCATGTGAATGCCTTGTCTTGGCCACTTCACTGTGACTCAAATTATTAGGCAAGACAATATTTCTCTAATGTCTTCAGGGCAACAATTCTACCTGAAAACCATATACCTCTTTGCTTTATCTTAATATAATCCACCATGTCAAGGATTCTGTAGTTAGTATTTAGCTGACAATTTCATTAGTGATAAAGCTGAGGAGATACTAGCTCAACTCTACCTTAACAGGAGCATCTGTTTCCTGTGGCATTAATGGGTAGCAAAATCTGTCAAATCAGCAGACATCTCTCAGACATCCAAACTGCAAAGACATACGTCGCTAGAGGTATGTACATAAAGCTTACAATGGTATAAAAACATGGACTGAGCTGTATTTGGTTTCTGTGTGACTATGTATGGAGGGGTCAAAGGGACTCCAGAAGGATCTCTACCAAAATATGAACTGTGTTCATTTCTCAGTAGTTGGATTGGGGAATATTTTCAATTTTTATCCCCTTCATTTGGATGTTTCCTCTTTTTAAGAAGTTTTTATTTTATTAATGCAGGAAAAAGCAATAAAATCATTTTACTCTGAAGTTGTTTTCAGTGGAAAAAAGTAAATAAGGATACATGCCCAAGGGACAATAGGAGGTATTTAAATTTGGAGAAAAAATTCTTTAATTTGTGTAAAATAGTTAAGGGCCATATCCAAAATATAGGATAACATCTTTTCCTAATAAAGAGTTTTTTTTTTTTTTAAGAACTTACTATTAGGTTATTATTCAAGCTAAAGATTAAGCAGATATCTAGGCTGGCAGACAAATATTTGAATTATCCTAGCAGTTTACTGAGCTAAATGGAATAGGAGGAAAGGGAAAATGGTAATTAACTTTTCTTGGGTGTGTTATAGGAAAGTGACATGATCAGGAAGACTAGAGGTACAAATCTGATTATGATCACAAGAGTAGGGGAAAGCCCATAAGGAAAGACATGATTACACCGAAAGGAATGACACACTCAAGTAATGTTTTTAAACGCTCTTATCTAACAGCACACTTGGACCTATAGTTAAACTTCTGTGACACACTTAAATTATGTTTACCAGTAAAAAGAGTTAAAGGAGAATATACTTACAGTGCTTTCAACTTATTTTTTTTTTTTTTTTTTTTTTTGCTTTCAACTTATTTTAAAAAATAATTTAATTTGGCCAGGCACGGTGGTTGACACCTGTAATCCTAGCACTCTGGGAGGCTGAGGTGGGTTGATCGCCTGAGCTCAGAAGTTCGAGACCAGTCAAAGCAAGAGCGAGACCTCATCTCTGTAAATAGCCGGGCTTTGTGGCGGGGACCTGTAGTCCAGGCTACTCTGGAGGCTGATGCAAGAGGAGTTCTTTAGCCCAAGAGTTTGAGGTTGCTGGGAGCTATGATGTCACGGCATTCTACCCAGGGCTACAGAGAGAGACACTATCTCAAAATAGTAATAATAATAATAATAATAATAATAACTTAATCAATGATCATTAAAATTTTCACAGCAGGCACGCCTAAGATCCTCTCATGGCACACCGGTTGAAAATCACTGCGCTAAAGGAATGTATCTTCTGCAAGGAAATTTATAACTGCTGACTTTTAAAACCTTTAGAGATACATGTACTTTACCAAATGGTTTAAATTAAGCCTTTTATAAAAAGAAGACAATGAGTTATCATCTTTGTTGAAAAACAGACACAGAGACACAGCAAATTGTATGATTTTGATGGAAAAATAAATGACCTTATTTTAACTAAATTAAATAAGTACTTTCTCAACTACTCTTAACATCTTTTAGCTGATTTCTCCTCCACTTCTGCTACTTAACCCCTTTCTGCACAGAACACTAACATTATAGAGCTTTAATTCTAAGAAAACTCCATACCTGAAAAACGGGAAACCTGGCAAAACCCACCTTTCTCTTTCTACCACCCACCCTGCCTGTGCCCAGGAGGGAGCTGGGCCCTCTGCACTACCAAGGCTTTTGTTGGCATCAGTTGTACCTTTCCCATTGCTACACTGAAACAATACCACTTCCGTTTTGCTATTTACTTTACTTCCCTTTTCTAGCGTTCGATTTTCTCCTTTTTAATTTTTTCTGACTAAAGGCACTAGAACCATACCATGTAGATTTTGTTTTCTAAAAAAGAAGTAATGGTCTTAACATTTTTTTCCCTGAAAAAATACGTTCTACTCACTTGCAAACAAAGAAAGCATTTCATCTGAAGCACTTCTGCTGCATCCAATAATAGTTTTCTTTCTTAACCACTTCAGATAATTGGCTGCGATATTCTTTAGAGACTGAGTCTCACTCTGTTAACCAAGCTGGAGTGCAGTAGTGTGATTTTAGAGCCCTAAAACCTTCAACTCCCGGGCTCAGGTGATCCTCCTGCCTTAGCCCCCGAGTAGCAAGTGTGTGCTATGCCTAAGTCATTTAACTTTTTAATTTTTGTAAAGACAGGATTACACTATGTACGTATCTCCCACACCGGTCTTTAACTCCTGGCCTCAGGTGATTCTCTCTCCTTGGCCTCCCAAAGTGCTGGGATTACAGGCTTGAGACACTACACCTGCTCATGTGTGGTTTTGATAGATGGGCGGACTTGAGTCAGCCATGATGAGGGGGAGGTGTTCTTGCTGTGAAGCTGTAATTTCATGGATAACAATAAAAGCTGACATAATTATCATTACATCAAGCACTGGGCTGGTTTAAATAGAATACCTCATTTACTCTTACAGCAGCTCTCCAAGGCAAATGTCATTATCCCCATGCTGTAGATGAGGTAAGTCTCAGCTAAGGTCACCTACTAGTAAGCGAGATGACCAGAATTTAAACATGATTTGATGGCCTCATCGGGGGTTTGCTGTACCAGTTGTAGGCCAGAGAGCTAGTCCAGATGTATTTTCTTATTTTTCCTTAGGCAGTTTACTGATGGTATATAAATTACAATCATCATGGTAATTTCTGACTTCAGCGTTGCTTACAATTTTCTTCAGCAATGTCACAGTAATGACACAGTAACGTCACAGACATTACTGGCTACCAAGGACAAACACCAAAGCTCACTCCCCACACTTCAAAATCAAGTTGGGAGTTTGATTGAATCTGCATTTATTTAATGACAAATGATCTAGACTAGCATCTTTTCATATGCTTATTTTCTGTCTGTATATGTTCTTTGGTGAAGCGTCTGATTAATTCTCTTTGAATATCCAAGTGTTTGTTATGTCTAAAGTTACAAGCAATTATGTTTATAGGCTTAAGCACCAAAAGATCTACCATAAACATGTTTCTGACATTGCATTCATATATCAAAACACATCACATAATACCTCATAAATGTATACAATTAATTATAATTTGCTTTCATATGAAGGCTAAAACCCAATTATAGCACAGGAATACAGGGAAAGGGGAAAGGGAGGGGAGGGGAGGGGGGAGAATGGGTGGAGGGAGGGAAATTAGTGGGAACACACCTACGGTGCATCTTAGCAGGGTACTGGCGAAACTTATTAAATGTAGAGTAGCAATGTCTTTATATAGTGATCAAGAAAATGCCATGAAGGCTATCTGTTACAGCATGATCAAAATATTTCTGAATGTATATGAAGCACATCATGCCCTATGATTGCACCCATGTACACAATTATGATTCAATAAAATTATAAAAAAAAAAAAATTTAAAAAAGAGATGTTCAGGAGGTAATGGCATGACGTTTCCCAATAATTTCTTAAAGATATTTTAAGAAAATTTTCAGAGGCATGCATAATTCCATAAAAAAGGATTTATTTACAAAATGGCAAATGCTATCCTAATACTGAATTATATGTATGAGAACATACTATGAAAAATAAAAGTGCCTTATTTTTCCTCTTCAATTTGTCCAAGTTTTATCCTTTATAACATAACATCTTTAAAACTCTTCATTAGTCATAAACTATATACATATGAATAAATCAAGTCACTGGTTCAGAGGATTTGGTAAGAAATATAAAAATAACATTATAAGCATGGGTGAAATATTTCATATAAGTTAGATAATAAATCCTTCTCAATTATTTTAACAGCATTTAACTGAACACAAATGATGCATCTATACATTTGTACTAATACTGAATTTGTTTAAAAGTCTTAATATGTGCTAATATTGTATTTGTTTAAAGTTTATAACTTTCTCTTAAATTTACATTTTTTATCAATTAGCCTAAAATAATATTATGTGAAAAGCATTAAGTTCATCCCATTGCTTTTAGGGGACTAGATTTATAGGGGGAAAGGCCCTTTCTCCTTACAACTAAGAAAGTATTTTGTGGGGTGGGAGGAAACAATTGTTTGTAGGATATTTTTAAAATACACATATAGACAAGTAAGAGCAAAACAGCTCATACCAATTATCTTGAAAGCATAAAAGAAAGTTGTAAGGCAATAGTAGTAACTAGCTAACATACTAATGCTCTAATAACGTCATCACTCATTCAGTTGCTACTCTGTAAAAAGCACCAAATAAGCCACATATGAAAAAAAGAAAAGAAAAATAAAGATTTTTCCCAGAGCAGTTCTTAACCTAATGAGGGAGGAAGAATTATCATTAGGACATAATGCAAAAGGAATATTGTAATAAGAGCATAACAACCTTCCCTATCAAGCAATATACATGCACATTGAAATCATTTACCAGAGTAAAGGTTCAAGAAAAGATAATGTTTTAATCAGAATTTTGGAGAATAATTTGGTAAAATAAAATATATATGAGAAAGAAAAGAAAGAAAATGAGCCAGTCATTTTGACTTGAGCCAGTCAAGTCAAACATCTTATTAAGGACCTGATGTGTACATGGCATAAATACTTACTAAATAAAAGTCGTTTTTCTGATTAACAAATTGATCAGAATAGTTCATGTATGCACTGCAAGTAGATGGCTTAGAATTCCATGAAATTCCACACTTAGGAAATTTCACATTTTACATGGCAGAAACTTAAGTATAATTGCCATTAAGTGGTAATGACCATTAACCACATATCAAAAAATTTGTATACATCACAATGTGGAAGAGATTGACAAATTACTTCTCCTTTGAACCCAAAACAACCTTAGGTTGTTATGCCTTTTAATAAGGAAAAAAAAAGCTATTAAGATTAAAAAGCATGTACACTGATCATGATTATTTTTTACATAAAACAATCCAGTCCCAATGAAAGTGCCTATTCTAAGGTTGATTATAACAAAGTGAGAGGATTTCCACCTATAATTCATGGGAAGATTCTTACTAATTTATCATCAAATTTTATACACATAAGCCTTGATTACTGTATCTGTAAAGTCTAAAATATTAATATTATAATCCTATTTTTAAACACCTTTATGGTTTAAGTTATTTGAGCCCAACTTTTCACTCAATTATAAATTACCAATAGATGCAGCCCACAACTGTAATTCAACATATGTTAAATAGGTATATGAAATATTTCATACAAATAAATTGATATTCAAATTCAAACTTACAGTTCAATTGCCTTGTTCCACATGATAACATATCCAGAAAGAATGAAAGATTCAATATTTACAATATGTGTATTTCCTCTTTCTGTTCCAACATAGAGCCATTTACTCTGGAAAGGTAGATGACAGTAAGTAATTCTGAAAGAAAGAAAATTATAATTAAAATATCTAAATTTTATATTTGGACAGCATTATATTTTCCTTACACTTATTATATAGTGATAGCTATATAAACAATAAAATTTACTATATACTTAATTAGCATTTAGTTATTAGTTTAAGGGTATAGGAAATAAAATAGAACATTTTTTAAAAAAATAACTATTATTAAATAAGTGTCTATGTGAGCATTAATTTACATTATTTCTAATTCTAAAAATAGCACTAGAAGATAGATATGTATTTCTGTTTTACAAAGAGGGAACTGTGGCTGAAAGCTTTTTTTTTGTTACTTGCCTAGGACTGACAACTAATAAGTGGCAAACTAATAAGATTCAAATCCATTCCTGCTTAGTCACAAAATTACGCTTTTCCCACTAAGTTACATTGTGTTTTTGTTTGTCTGTTTGGTTTGGTTAGATAAGATTCATTTCAAGGCCAGGACTAGTGGCTCATACCTGTAATCCTAGCACTTTGGGAGGCCAAGGTGCGAGGATCAGTTGAGGCCAGGAGTTTGAGACTAGCCTAGACAATAGTGAAATTCTGTCTCTACAAAACTTTAAAAATTGGGTGGGCATGATGGCATGCATCTGCAGTCCTATGTACTCAGGAGGCTGAGGCTGGAAAATTGCTTGAGCTCAGAAGTTTGAGGTTATACTTACTAATGATGTATATTCTGACTTGGGTAACAGAGGCAGGCCCTGTTTCAAATATTTTTTTTACTTTAAATAGAAATTAGGTACATATGAATAAATTGCATAGTTCACAGTATATCTAAATGAAATGTTAACAGTTCACACCTATACCTGAATGATAATAAATTATATATATTTTTATTCAGATATTTGGCATTTAAATAGTAAAAAGAAAACTTAAAAGGTCAGAGATCCAATGTACTTTTCCCTTAGTTTTTTTGTTGTGCTTTCATATTCACAACGTACCTTCTGACCAACTCTAAGACCTAGTCTATAGCTGGAATATGTGAAATATGTCAATTTATCATATCCTAGTGACAATATCATCACTTTCTATAGTTTGGCCTAATCATGCTGTTTAGTCACCCTTAACAAGAGAAGGAGAAGTTCAGTTATCTCTTACCTGAAACTGTGATTAAATCACAATGGTTACATTGTGGTTACATTCATATTTTCTACAGTTAATTTCAAAGAGAAGCTAGTACATTGTGAGAAGAGCTGAATAGAATTCTGATACCAGAGAGACCAATAATAATAATATATCATTATATATTACTATTTAATTATAGAAATGTTATTATTATAAGGTGAATGATAAATCTTCAACTAGATTCTGCATCGTACAGTTTATATAAGAATGAAGAAATATCAAATGTGTTCAGGTTCTATTCTCAGCCTGGTTCACTGAATTTTTAGATAGCCTACCTCTTTGAACCATACAGTTCAAAGTATATTGTTGACAGTACCCTGCACACTACATCCAGAAAACTAAAAGCCCTGCTATGACATAAGCAATTAGAGCTAATTGACAATCTAACTAATGTGTAACCTTTATGATAATGAACCATTATGATTAAAACTTAAAGCCTAGAATTGCTGTCACCAAGGAATATTAATAATGTTGCATAGGAAATAAGTTGGTGGTTATGTGCTTAGGCAATCAAGAATCAATTTTTAATTCAGTCTTAAGCAGGAAGACGAAACTTATTTTTTTTTTAATTTTTTTTAATTTTTTTTTTTTTTTTGAGACAGAGCCTCAAGCTGTCGCCCTGAGTTGAGTGTCGTGGCATCACAGCTCATAGCAACCTCCAATTCCTGGGCTCAAGCGAGTCTCCTGCCTCCACCTCCCAAGTAGCTGGGACTACAGATGTCCACCACAACGCCCACCATTTTTTGTTTGCAGCCGTCATTGGTGTTTGGCAGGCCCAGGCTGGATTCGAACCCGCCAGCTCAGGTGTACATGGCTGGTGCCTTAGCCGTTTAAGCCAGGAAACTTATTTTAAAGAGGATTTAAAATCACCTTGGCTGAATCACAGAGAAAGTAAACACTAATCTCATTAAAGAAGATACAAATATAGGGTTCAAGTAGAAAAAGAAATCAAACTTCAATATTATAATACTTAATCATTACAACAGTTAACAAGTTAAGAACTGGCAAGTTTAGGTAATAAGACAAAACTGGAACTACTCAAACTAAAAACTACTTTTTCTGATCTTAATTAAAAAGAAACTAGAGCCTTGATGTCAAAACGGTTCTCCTTATATCCAATGTCCAACTGATGAGCAGTGGTGATAACAACAAGTTGACAAAGACTGACAGATTTTATCTAAACCCAATGAACAGGAACAATATGATTACTACCGGCTATATCAAGGATTTTTTATTTCTATTACATGAAAAACATATGAAACATGAGAAAAATAATCTTGTTGACTATCATTCTTCTATAGTAAATCAGATTCTAAGATACATATATATATATATATATATATATATATTTTTTTTTTTTTTGTAGAGACAGAGTTTCACTTTATCGCCCTTGGTAGAATGCTGTGGCATCACACAGCTCACAGCAACCTACAACTCCTGGGCTTAGGTGATTCTCTTGCCTCTGCCTCCCAAGTATCTGGGACTACAGATGCCCGCCACAACGCCTGGCTATATCTTTTGTTGCAGTTTGGCTGGGGCCACTTTTGAACCTGCCACCCTCAATATATGGGGCCGGCACCCTACTCACTGACCCACTGGCGCTGCCAATTCTAAGATATTTTTAGCTTTCCATCCATTCTTCAATTCATGCAGCCTTCACTAAATAACTTTTTTTTTTAGGCTTTCTCAGATTATGCTACAACACTAAATAATTTTTTATAAAAAAAATTGTCCTAGATTACAACAAACATATGCTTCTTCTCCCTCAAAAAGCATACTATCTAGTTGGAAAGATAAAATGAATAGACAAGTAAGGAAACTAAAAGTAGTATGTGTGACTTTCTAGAAAGAGTTCAAAGAAGGAAGGAATTAATTACAGTGAAATAGATCAAAAAAGCTATTGTAGAAAGTTTTATTTAAATTTTGCCATTAAAGATCAAAACAAACATTTCTCAAGCTTGAAAATTGTACAGATCTTCAAAAACTTTTGCTGAAAAAAATCCTCACTTTTGACATACTTTTAGAAATTCTATAACTTATAAAGATTAATACTCTTCCTATTTATATTTTACACACAAAAATAAGTTGAATACAAATAAAACTACAACTAGAATTCAAAGGAATTATGTTAAATTATATCACAGATGAATCTTTTACAGAAACAAAATTAACTCACAATACAGATATGGCTCTAACAGCATGAGTTCTTCTGAGTTTAGTGTGTCTACACATTGTGCTTTTTTGAGGTTTTTCTCTACCACTTTTATCTACTCTGCTTTGAGTGTCTTTGTTCCATAGTACACCAATACACATAATGTCTCAATCATTTGGCATGATATATGTGCATAGTTCATTGCTATTTCTTTACTAATCCATAGCAACTAAATAATACTACTTGGTGCCAAAATAATCATAAATGCAAATTTAATTTTACTATTGAAACTGTGTGGCAGTGTTTTTGTATGAATTTGTTTATTCAAATCACACAAAATGTTTCCATTAGTCTAGCATAAAAAATTACAAATAGAAATTATTTTCTTAACTAATAAAAAACTCACAAGTCATGATTATACTCATAGACCCTAGTATATGAGGAATACTCTAATAACACATGAGAAGTTAGATAACAGACAGTTATGGACATTATGCAGTAAAAAAATAACAAAATTATGAACATTATGCAGTAAAAAATTATTGTCAGATTTCAATGTTGAAATAAACTCCATTCCCAAGTTGTAAAATAGTTCAATTTTAGACCTATTCATTTTCTAGATTCCAGACAAACTCTGAAGTTATTGACATGATGACTCCAGTAATTCAATTAAGACTGCAGAGCCTTATATGATATTTATAATTATACTAATCAACCTGGTTACATTCAAAACTAGGTATATAATGATTCTGCATGTCAAAAACATAAATATCTCAGTAGTTCTGAGGTAATATTTAGCTATACTGTCTTAAAATTTGGGGGTGATTTTGACGCACATCCAACAGTTAAGAACCACCAAATTACAGCAATAATTTTTAATCTTCAACATGTAGAAATATCTTTTCATTATTGTTTTTTGAGACAGTCTCATTATGTGCAGTGGCATCACAGCTCACAGTAACCTCAAACTCTTAGGCTTAAGCTTAAGATCATCTTGCCTCAGCCTCCCAAGTAGCTGGGGATACAGGTGCCTGTCACAACACCTGGCTATTTTTTTGTTGCAGTTGTCATTATTGTTCTAGCTGGCCCAGCCCAGGTTTGAATCCGCCAGCGTCAGTGTATGTGGCCTGAGCCCCACAGTGTATGTGCCCTGTGAGCTACCGGAGCTGCTGAAATATCATTTTTAAATGTATAATCCCAGATTCAAGCCACAAAATTGGCTTGAAAATCCATAGTCTTGAATAAGGCATAAGACTTGGGAATTGTACCAGGTATCTCAGTCCTTGCTATTCAAAGTGAGGTCCACAATCAGCAGCAGAGGTTGGAAGGTTATTCGAAATTCAGAATCTCAGGTCAGACCCTAGATTTTCTAAGTCAGAAACTACCTTTAATGAAAGAACTACCAGGAAAAGTCATAAACACAAAGTTTAGGAAGCACTTCTCTAGATGATTCTGTTTTATATAATCTATGAATCACATTTTAAGAAACATCCTTCAGTGGTTTAATGACTGCTTATTCTCCAAGATTCAAAAGGACAATATAAATACTAATTTATTAGAAGCAAGCATAAAGCCTTGAGGCTATATACTCCTCCAAAATCAGTTAAAGATAATTATGATGAGTATATTAATGATAATGACAATAACAAAATAAATAATGAGAACCACAACAGCTAGGGAAAGGGACAGATAGCTATTCTATGATTCCCTCAAATCTTAAGTCAAAACTGATTTGTAGAAATTTTAGTGGAAAAACTCAAAGCATATAAAAGCAGTACAATTCTTTGTGAAAATGAATCAGATGAGTTTGAACAAGCTGTACCCTAGGTAGAATTATTATATAAGAGAAAACATTAAAGATAAATGAAAATGTACTTGAATTTCATTTAAGTCTTAATGACTTAATTCACCAACTCACCAGTAAGTAAAAAACTCACTTAAGATTGTTGTCTGTTGTTAGTTGAGAAACGTTTTAAAATAAGTCAAATTGTAGAAATAAGACAAGGTTGTAAAGGCCACATGAGTTCAACTACTCAACTCTGTCATTGTGGTGCAAAAACAGACAATACATAAACTAATGAGCATGGTTATATTCCAATAAAAATTTACATAAAAAACAAAAGGGGTGGGCCACATTTTACCCATCAGACATAGTTTTCTAATTCCAGATAAATCATTATTTCTTTTTACTTAGATATGAGGTATTATACAAAACTTATTAGCTAAAATTCTCAAGAGAACTGTGAAATAGTTTACTTTCTCATTAGGAATCACATAATATTGATTTTACCTTGAATTTTTTCAGCATATTATTTATTACCTATCATATAAGTAAACATTAAAGCATTTTTATTAGGTCGTTAAATATAAAATGTCTGATTTCAAAGAAAAGTACAGTTTAGAGATTTTACTCTTTTTATCCCTGATTAGGTTAGTCAAAGGTTTATCTATTTTATTGATCTTTTCAAAGAACCAACTTTTTGATTTATAGATCTGTTGTATAATTCTTTTGTTTTCAATTTTATTTAATTCTGCCCTGATTGTGATTATTTCTTTGCTTCTGTTGGGTTTGGGGTTGGAATGTTCTTCCTTTTCCAGTTGCTTGATGTGTCCCATTAAGTTGTTAACTTCTTCTCTTTCCATTCTCTTGAGGAAGGCTTGCAGGGCTATAAATTTCCCTCTTAGAACTGCCTTTGCAGTATCCCAGAGGTTCCAATAATTTGTGTCTTCATTGTCGTTTTGTTCCAAAAATATGGTGATTTCCTCCTTAATCTTGTCTATGACCCATCTATTATTCAGCATAAGGTTATTTAGCTTTCATGTTTTTGTTTGAGTATGCAGATTTCTGTTATTGTTGAATTCAACTTTTATTCCATGGTGGTCTGAGAAGATGCAAGGAATAATTTCTATTCTTTTAAATTTGCTTGTGGCCTAAGATGAGATCAATTTTGGAGTATGTTCCATGGACTAATGACAAGAATGTATATTCAATTTTATTCAATTAGGATGAAATGTTCTGTAGATGTCTGTTAAATCCAGATGTTGAATGGTTAAGTTTAAATCTAAAATTTCTTTACTTAGCTTCTCATTAGAGGATCTATCCAACACTACTAAAGGAGTATTAAAATCTCCAACTACTATGGAGCTGGAGGAAATCAAGTTACTCATGTCTATTAGAATTTTTCTTATAAATTGAGGTGCATTCTGGTTGGGTGCATAAATATTAATAATTGAAATCTCATCATATTGAGCAGTACCTTTAACAAATATGAAATGTTCGTCTTTATCCTTCCTTACTTTGGTTGGTTTAAAGCCTATTGTATCTGCAAATAAGACTGCAACACCTGCTTTTTTCTGTTTTCTATTTGCCTGGAGTATAGATGACCATTCCTTCACCTTGAGTCTCAATTTATCTTTTAAGTTAAGATGAGATTCTTATATGTAGCAGATATCTGGCCTGAGTTTTTGTATCCAGTCAGCCAACTTATGCCCCTTTAGAGGACATTTTAAACCATTCACATTAATTGGAAATATTGATAAATCTTCACAAAATCTAGTGGACATTTTTAATCCTTTTGTAGCTGTGGAAGTTGGAATTTGATAAAAAGTTTCTGGATGAGTTTACTTTTGTGTTGGAGAATTACGCTGGTCATTATGGAGAATAGGTCTGAGAATATCCTGGAGAGCTGGTTTAGTTATAACAAATTTCTTCAACATGTGGATGTCATTAAAGTATTTGATTTCTTCATCATAAATAAAACTCAGTGTTGCTGGATACAAGATTCTGGGTTGAAAGTTATTTTGTTTTAGGAGATTAAAAGTCAATGACCATTCTCTTCTAGCTTGAAAGGTTTGATCAGAGAGATCTGCAGTTATTTTAATATTCTTCCCCATGTAGGTTATAGATTTCTTGCGTCTGGTTGCTTTCAAAAATTTCCCCTTCATATTAACTTTAGTCAACTTAATTATGATGTGCCTAGGGGATGTCTTATTCAGGTTGAGTCATGCTGGGGTTCTGAAACTGTCTGCTATCTGAATTTCAGAATCTCTTGGCATGTCCGGAAAATTCTCTTTCATAATCTCATAAAGAAGAGACTCTGTGCCTTGTGATACCACTTCGTCGTTTTCAGGTATCCCTATAAGGCGAATATGAGTTTTCCTCGAGTTATCCCAGAGCTGTCTGAGAGAATGATTCATTTTTGCCTTTCATTTCTCTTCCTCTTTGGAAGTTTGGGAGCATTTGAAAGCTTTGTCTTCCATGTCAGAAATCTGTTCTTCTGCTTGCTCCATTCTGTTGCTAAGGGATTCTACTGTGTTTGTCACATCTTTCAGGGCTGCAACTTCTTGTCTCAATGTGTCAAAATCTTTGGTCATTTGCTCTTTGAATTCTGTGACTTCTTGAGACAATTTTTGAAATGCACACTAAATTTCTACATCCAACTTTTCCTCTATTTTATTAATCTTGTTTGTAATCCAAATTCTGAATTCGATTTCTGACATCTCAGCCATCTGTTTGTGCATAGGATTTTCATTTGCGTCCGCCAAATTGTTCCTTGGGGAGTTGATCTACTCTGGTTGTTCATGTTTCCAGAGCTTTTCCGCTGATTCCACCCCATGATTATTTTACACCATTTAGTTGGATGAGTAGGCAAGGACAAGTTTGGTTGGGGGTTCTAGGAGTAGTGATTGACCAGTGCTTTGGCTGAAAGCTAGGACTGGTATCTGTACCTTTTCCCCTAGAGTTTTTCAAAGACCTTTACAGTGATACTGCTTGCGAAACTGTGGGGTTATGTGACTCTGCCTTATTTTCATCTGGTCTGTATCTTACCTTAGAGAATCAGTTACTCTGGATTGAAGTCTGAGCTGTGGAGAAATACTGGCAGTTACTTCCCCATGCCTCCCACTGGTAACAATTGGAAAAGGAAAATTAAACTTTCCTACTACCACACACCCAGGGTACTGCTTTGGAAAGTCCTCGGGTGATTGGCCCAGTTGAAGAGGTCCCAATCAATTGTCCCAGCCCACACTGCCTCAAATGGAATAGTTTAAAAGTCTCTGGCAACTAGATAGCAGGGGTCTGCTAGAAGGTCTAGTATAACTCACTCCAGTGCTCTGTGAGCTCAGAAGGGCCCCTCCCCAGAAAGTAGATTAGTCTGGGAAGGTTGATGCCTCTTTCCCCTCCTTGCCCCTCTGTCACACCCAGTCACCTGTAACCCTGCAGGTCTGTGATCCAGTTTCCTCCAATGAGCAGATGTTCCAGAGGTTTGCACTTGCCTGGGTCACAAGGAGGTCTGTGGCTCCTCAGCCAGTCCGCCACTCTCCATCACTGTTTCGCAGGGGGAGCTGAGGTCTGACAAGCTAGGTACTTGATAGGGGCTAGGGCAATTCACTCAGTTTCAGCCCTGTCCCTGATTGATGTTGCTGATAGAACAGAACAAGTTTGCAGAATTTGTTTCTTTCCCCTGTGGATCAGATGTTGGGCTGTAAATGGGTCTGACTAAGTCTGTGAGTTCCAGCCCTTTGTCTCACCTTTCATTCCCTGAGGGCCAGATGCATCTGAAGCTGAGTAAAGCAGTCTCCACCTGGCTTTCTCAGTGCGTGTATCCTCACACTCAGCCCCAGCCAGTATTGCCTCAGGCATACCCTTCACTCCCTAGTCCTGTGCCTCTGCTGCAGGATGGCTCTGCTGGTAGCTGCCACCACAGAAGCTGCCTGGCTTCCCCTGGCTGCCCAGAGAGACTGGGATTGTCTCCTCAAAACATCCCCAGGGGTGTGAGCCCCACTGCCATTGTTCCCACAGCTGCGGCTGCAGTTCTTTGCCTCAGGGGACTGCCTCTCCAGCTCCACCTCCTCTCGGCTCACTTTCCTCTCATCATCCTGAGCTGGAAAATCAGCACAGATCAGTAACAGTTCATGCCCTGTCCACAATCCTTGAGAAAATGTCCAAGAATCTGGACTCATGGGGGACAGGCCTCCAGACCTCGGGGTGAGAGTGGAGGGGAGTTCTGGAAGTTCAAACTTGCAGGTAGAGAATATATACAATTTTATACAGTTTTATGCCTGGCAGGAGAGTGCCATGGCACCCTAGTAGGGGAAGGAGGTCTGGTTTTTAGAGGGTCTCTCCCGTGGGGTAGAGTGGGAGGACATCTGAATTCTGCTCGCTTGTTTGTATGGAGGTATGGAGTATACTGCGAGCCATTCTCATGGGGGAGGTGACTCCTGTCTGCTTGGCGATGTGCTGTAGCTTTTGTTTGCATTCTTGGTGTCGCAGGTTGCCCCAGCAGGGTTGATGTGTGTTCTTCGACCTTCTCTTTTGGCTCAGATCCAAACCATTGGCTTTCTTGCTAAATTTCTGTCCTTTAACTCTCCTTCTGTACGGGAGCCTCTGTGGAAAGTTAGCTACAGACTGCCATCTTGGCTCCTCCCCCTTTTTGTTTATTTTTTATTAAGGTCTACTTCACAAATAAAAGTTGCGTATATTATGGTGTCCCACATGATGTTTTGCTATGTGTATACATTGTGGAATGGTTATATCAAGCTAAATAACATATCCATCACCTCACATACTTATCATTTTTTGTTGTGAGATTATTGATCATCTATTTCCTTAGTAATTTTTGTTTTCATCTTTTTTTTTTTTGAGACAGAATCTCACCATGTTGTCCTTGGTAGAGTGCCATGGCATCACAGCTCACAGCAACCTCCAGCTCTTGGGTTTAAGCCATTCTCTTGCTTCAGCCTCCCAAGTAGCTAGGACTACAGAAGCCCACCACAATGCCCAGCTATTTTTTAGTTGTAGTTGTCATTGTTTGGCAGGCCTGGGCTGGGTTCAAACTCACCAGCTCTGGTGTATGTGGCTGGCACCCTAACTGCTGAGCTATATATACTGAGCCAATTCCCTTAGTAATTATAAAGTACATAATATACTATTATTAACTATAGTCACTATGCTGTGCAGTAGATCTCCCTATGTCTGTTTCAAATGACTTCTCTGTCCATTCAGGCTGCTTTAACAAAAGATCTTAGACTGGGAAACTTATAAACAGAAATTTCTTACAGTTCTGGCCACTGGGAGTTCTAAGACCAAGGTGCTGACAGGTTCAGTGTCTGGTGGAGATTTGATTCTCATAGATGGAGGATTCTCACTGTCCTCACAGGGTGAAAGGGGGCTAGTTAGCTCACTGGGGTCTCTTTTATAAGGGCACTACCCATTGATGATGGCTCCCCCACAATCTAATCATCTCCCCTATTCCCTATCACTGGGGATTAAGTTTCAATGAATTTGAGGGGGACATGAACACTCAGATCACAGTAAATATCACTAATGTCCAGTCTAATCTATTTTCTCTTTCACTAAGGTTTGGGACATGCCTTCTTACTGGAAAGAACACCATATTGTCTCTCTGGGACACATTTCCCTGGCTCTTAATGAGAGTGAGCTGGAGCAGCTGGACCTCAGCTCCATAGACACTGTGGCTTTCCTAAGTCAGCAGACAGAATGGACTCCAGGTCAGGTTGGTATATGTTGTTGGACTTTAAAAACATTCCATTTGTCTCATAATTTTGCTTAATGTTTTTCTTTTTATCTTTGAACATACAGTATTTATATTAGCTACTTTCATATCCTTGCTGCTAATTTCATTGTCACTGTCATTTCTGAGTCTGTTTTTATTGACTGACTTTTCTGTTAGGTATGAGTCATATGGTCTTGCTTATTTGTATGTAAACCTAGGAAATTTTTGGAAGTGATGGGCATTGTGAACTTTACATTATTGAGCATTTGATTTAGTTGTATTCCTTCGAAGAGTATTGGGCTTTGTTCTGGGATACATTTAAGTTACTTTCAAGCTAGTTTGATCCTTTTTATGCTTCCTTTTGAGTGTCGTTAGGGCAATTCCAGAGTGGTTTTTATTCTGTGGTTAATTTATCCTCTTATGTTTCTGGAGATCATACATCCTAAAATGGAGCAGCAGGGTGTGTTCCCTTGGAGGGTGGTTCTGGGAACAATTCATTTCTTTGCTTTTTCTAGCTTTGAGAAGCCATCTGCATTCCTTAACTTGTGGCCCCATCCTCTTTTGAGGACTCTCCCTAATACTCTGTGTCTGTATACTCCAGACCTCTTACTCTGGCTGGCGGGAATGTAAATGTAAACTGTTTCTATCTTGAATGAGCCTTGGGGATTACTTAGCCTACTCTTTCCTGATGACTCTTTTCTTGCCCATGTGGAATTTCACTCTTTGCTTGTGAAGATTAGCTCTCAGTAATCAAGAAGACATCTTTTCAGATTTTTCCATGCCATTTCCTCCTCTCTAGTACTTTGCCCCATAAATGGTAGAGGTGCCCTGGCCTCTGAACTCAGATCTCTGTGTCCTCAAACTCAGCTGGGTCATTGGGCTTGCTTCCTGATCCATGGCCTGGACACGCCTTTGGGCAGTAAATGAGGGCAATTTTAGGTCTCATCTTGTTTGTTTTCCTTCTTTTAGGATTATGGTGTGATATCTGGATGCAGTTGTTTCATATATTTTGTTCAGTTTTCTAGTTGTTGATGGTGGGAGGACAATTTCTGCATCAGTTAATCCTTCATGGGATAAGGAAGTTCTCCACAGAATTTTAATTTTTTCAACAGGAAGAGAATTTCAGGGTGTCTAATCTACTCAACTGCTGGAAAGGAAAGTCTTTGCTCCTCCCTGTTATCTTCTTTCCCAGGCAGCTCTCTTTTGGTGGTCATTTCAGCACTAGACTTGTATACTACCTAATTAGCTATGTGATGAAAATGTGCCTCTTTATTATTAAAAATTTTTGAAAAAGTCTCAGCATTAACTCCAGTCACTCCTGAACAATCCAGGGAGTGGAGTCCATCTCACCATGATCACATGAGCTTGGAATGGGCAAGGCTATGTGGTAGGCTGATTAAGGACACCCAAAGATGTCCATGCCTCAATCCCTGGAACCTGTGAATATGTTACCTTATGTGGCAAAAGGGACTTTGCAGATGTGATTAATTTAAGGATCTTGAGATGGGGCAATTATCCTGGCTTACTAGAGTGGGCCCAATGTAATTACCAGTGTCCTAAAAGAGGAGACAGGAGAGCCACAGACATAGAGGATGATGTGATAATAGAAGCAAAGGGATGCAAAACAAAATTTGAAGGTGTTTTGCTGCAGATTTTTAAAGACAGGATAAAAAAGCAAAGAAATGAATGCCCAGAGGGAACACACCCTGCTGCTCCATTTTAGAATGTATAATCAATCTCCAGAAGTGTAAGAGAATAAATTTGTATGTTTTAAGCCACTAATTTTGTGGTAATTTGTTACAGCAGCAGAAAGAAACTAGTATAGGATATTTCTCCATAGAAAAAGTGTGGTGTTGCTAGTAAACACAGGAAAAATGAATGCCAAGTCTGCAAAACCAACACATATCCTCTACTCTGAGGAGCTTTTTGTAAGCAAGGTGGCTATGTCCTATAACTCTCAATAGTGCTATTCAAACAGAGTGCCGAGTGAATGGTGTCTCTAGAGTTGGGCAACATGACGGTCCTGGATGTGAAGATTAGATAAGTTAATACACAGAAAACATTTTCAACAATGTCTGGAACATAGTAGTCAATAAAAATTAGCCATTTTCACTGTTGTTGTTATTATTGTCATTGTCATCATTGTCATCCTCATCTTCATCATCACAGCACTCCCTGTCTCTAGGCTAGTTTCCTCATTTGCAAGATAAGAAGGATGGATCTAACAATTTGAGGTTCCTTCTACTCTGATATTTTATAATCCTATGGTTCTGTGACTCTAAAACTGGTTTTGACTAGTTTGAAAAGTGCCATCTCACACTTCTGCTGTTAAAATCATTCTATTTGCAGCCTGGGAGAAACAGAAAAATATATCTAACTTAGAAACTAGGGTATCTTTCCTTTGCACCAATTTTAATTCCCATGGATGGCAGTGAGATTTATCAATATGTTTGAAGAAGATATGAAAACCTAACATTTGCATATATCATTGACAGTCAGTTCCTCAACTTTAGCTCCCAATCAAACCCTTAAATGCATATTTCTAGATTAATAGTCAGACCTGACAGAACTACATTAACAGATAGTTCAGCTTAAAAGCCAATATGAGGAAAAAACTATTATAGAAGCCAGAGGGATGAACAGAAAAGATTGAAATCTTATAGCTATTCATTTTTCAGCAGTTACTATTGCCTAAAAGTGTTGGTATTAATTGTCTTGGAATCATTACATATACTCTGGTCTAGTCATTCAAAGAACTATATTTTGACTTATCACCTTGTAGGCTGAGCTTGCATTTTCTGGGTTTCAGTGGCAAGGACAATTTAATTCCACATCTTCAAAGTAATTTTATTTGAATTTTATTTTTTGAACTTTCATTTTAAAATGAGCATGCTTGATATTTGGGGAGCACAAATTGCTATAAGTCAACTAGTGAAACCTGATTGTAAAAACTTAATAAGAAAAAAATTAAAGGCTAACTTGAAGAGTCATCTTTTCTCCATGGCCAAACATCTTCGCTAGTTAAAAAAATGGGCTGTGGAGTCAGCCTGCCTGGGTCTTGAGTCTAGAACCATTATTTTTTAGCTGTATGACCTTGGCCTCATTACTTAACCTCTCTGTGCCTCAGTTTGCTCATCTATAAAGTAGGGATATTATTAATATTTACCTCATAGTGTTGTTGGGAAGATTAGATTAGATAGTATGTATAAAATGGTCAAAATAGAGCCAGCATATAGTAAGCATTTGATAAATGTTCACTATTATTACTTTGGTACACATGACAATTCAAAGATGTTTAGGTCTAAGGATGGTATATTTATTACTGAAATCTCCCCCACTCAGTAGTAGCTATGAGCTTTGTAATCACAGAGGGCAACTGTTTGAAGACACTGACCAGTCTGATTTGCAGAAACCCAGGAAATCTCCCTAAAGCCAGGCAATCACATGAAGGCAGCATTTCAAAGGAGTGTATTGCCTGTGACTTCTAGAGGTCACTCACTTAGTTGTTCATTCATTCATTCATTTACTCAAAGGCACTTATTGAACTCCTCCTGTGTTGCAGGCCTGGTGTTAGGTGCTGGGGGCACAAAGGTGAACTACTTGGATATGGTCCCTGTCTTTGGGGAGTTTACTTGGTGATACAGACAAAAAGTGAGCAAAGAGAACAATTTAAAAAAAGGTTGTGGGCTTGCCGCCTCTGGCTCACGCTGCTAAGGCAGCAGCCACATACACCTGAGTTGGCGGGTTTGAATCCAGCTCAGGCTGCTAAGCAACAACGGCTACAACCAAAAAATAGCTGGGTATTGTGGCAGGCACCTATAGTCCCAGCTACTTGGGAGGCAGAAGCAGGAGAATCTCTGGAGCCCTGGAGTTGGAGGTTGATGTGAGCTGTGATGCCATGGCACTCTACCCAGGGTGACAGCTTGAGGCTCTGTCTCAAAAAAAAAAAAATTGCCAGGTGTTGTGGTGGGC
The DNA here is from genome assembly GCA_963573935.1 of Arctocebus calabarensis. NCBI lineage: Eukaryota > Metazoa > Chordata > Mammalia > Primates > Lorisidae > Arctocebus > Arctocebus calabarensis. The sequence goes on from CAUYON010018514.1 coordinate 32,687, forward strand.
ACCTATAGTCCCAGCTACTTGGGAGGCTGAGGCAAGAGAATTGCTTAAGCCAAAGAAACTAGGTTGGGCTGTGACCCAATGGCACTCTACTGAGGGTGACATAGTGGGACTTTGTCTCAAAAAAAAAAAAGTTGTGATAATTGTTGGAGAATATGGACAAGGGGCTCATAGGGATAGTGAGGAGGAAGGCTGTTTGAGATGAGGGAGTCCAGAGGGCAGTCTTCTCTGAGGAGGTAGCATTTAAATAGACCTGAGGAACAGGAAGCAACAGCCATGGAATCTGTTGCAACATTTCACAATCTTTCCCCACACTTTCTCTCAACACTATAATGATCCATATCATGTGATGAGAATGACTAATGTTAAATAGAGATGGGAAGATTGACTCTATCTCAGTGACTTTCACTCTTTCAGGAGATGTTTGTCCTTGGATGTCTCCTCCTCATCTTTGCTTTGTAAACTCTTACAAAAATCTTTGTATAGCTTATTTCCAAGAAATTGGCCTGGATGCTTCCTCAGGTCCAATACAGGTAGATCAAATGAATCAGAGCTTGTTTAGTTACAAGTGGAAGAAAACCCAACACAAACTGGCTTGACCAAGAAAAGAATTTATTGACCGGCATAACTAAAAAGTTCAGGGGTAGAGAGCAGGATCCAGGAGCTTCAAAACTGTTCCTGGGACTCTGTCTCTCAGAGAGACTGTAAGACTAGTTTTTTGGACTCTGCTTTTCTTTGGATTGGATTCATCAAGAAGCAGGGTCTCTCTTCCATGTGGTGATTTCTGGAAGATCCTCACATATATCCTTCTAAGTTCAAGTCCCACATAAAGGAAGCACTACTCCTAATTGATCCAGCTAAAGTTCTGATTGGCTCTGGCTGGATCACATGTCCAATCCAGAACCAATCACAGTATCCAGGATAAAGAGATGACCCAATGGCCAGGACAGGGCCATATCATCACTCCTGGAACTCAGGGAGCTGTTAGCTTTGACTGAACTGTATGAAGTAAGAGTGTGGGAGGGGCAGTTCTGCAGAGGAAGTAATGAACAAGGAATAGCCACTATGACAGAATTGCAGAGACCCTACACATCAGTAACCTTAAATAAAATCTCATTTTGAAATGCTTTAGCACTGAGGCATTTTACGTGCTACTCTTTCTCTGTAATTAAAGAGCAAGGGGCAAATATATTTCTATAGACCATAGAACAAGAGAAATTCATTCTGGCTGAAATGGTCCTGAAGAAGGTGACATTTAAATTGACTCCCACAAATAAAAGGATTCTAACAGTTGGAAATGCAGAAAGTCATTTCAGATGGAAGGACTGGCTTGTGCAAAGGCAGGGAAGCAGGATATAAGGTTTCATTGGAAAGCTGTGAGAACAGAAGCTAGAAAATTTCAGATCCTGATGCAGAAGAACTTGAATGTCCAAATTGTCTGAAGGTCTTAAGAGCGACCTTCAGAAATAAGCAGTGGACCCAGAAACAGGACACAAGTGTTTTAAATATTGGTGAAGTATACAAGAGATTCATTGCCTAAAGACACCAGCATAGATCAGGTGGTACACTCAGTTGAAGAATCTTAAACACATTATTAGTTTAGATGTAGTGGCCAAGATGAATGGAGTGGGGGGATTAGTCAGGAGTTTATGTCACCTACTTGGGCTCTGGGATCTTGATCATCCCTGCATAGCTCATCTTCTATCCTTTCTCATTGTTCATAGGCTAAATCCATTCTGCAAGGGTTCCTGGATGACTCAGGCTATAGTATCCAGGATCTGAAGAGCTTCCATTTAGTAGGCTTTGGTGCAACCCTGTGTACTATGAACACCACGGAAATCCCACTTATAAAGATCTCAGAATTCAGGTAATCAAAATACTAATGTGCAAAATGGCAAATGATCCATCCATCCATCCATCCAGATGTTCCCCACTTCTTGTGCTTTTGAACATTTCTGGGCTAAAACAGGGAATGGGATTAGTTGGATGCTCTCTTAGTGCTGAACCTGCATGTGTTTTTTCTTGGCTGGAGAGTTCTCCATGCTCACTTGTCCCTCTTTAACCAGGGTAGTAGTGGCTAGAATTGGGACCCTACTCTGTAGCACCCATGTCTTGGCTGAGTTTAAGAGGAAGGCAGAAGTCGTGTTTGGGGATCCCACCGAGTGGACCAGCTCCGTCTTGCAGGAGCTTGGGACCATTGCAGGTAAGTGGTACCTTGAGTATGCCTTTCTCTCTCTTTCCAAACTTACATCTGGGGACAAAAATAAAATAAAATAAAATAAAATAATTCTTGGCCATGTGTAGCAAACATTGATGGAGTTAAGTAAAACCTTGATTTTATGATTTAAAATTGCAGAAGGTAGGGTTACGAATCTGTTTTTAAACAAGCATTCCTGATAATTCTTGTGTACACTAAAGGTTGAAAAATGCTAGTTTAGAATGTGATTTAATTGGCCCCTAAATAAGTTTATACAGAATTTGAAAGGGTGTAAATTGAAGCTCCTTCTGGGCATACATTTCACTGTAGGTGGCCAATCAAGGCTAATGTGACCCACTTTTTTTTTTTCTGAGTTGATTAAGGACCTTGATTCCCCAGTGTGATTTTCAGAGACTTTTGTATGGAGTGATCCTTGCCCAGAACATGCAGATCTGTACATTATGCAGCACCATTAATAAAACAAGCACAGTTCCAATGGCTTGAATTAAACCCTCGTGATTCCTTTTTCTCCCCAGCTGGATTAACTAAGGCAGAGCTCCGGATGCTTGACAAGGATTTGATGCCATATTTCCAGCCATCAGCAATAAAATGCCTTCCTGATGAAATATTCAAAGTAGGTGCTCAGTTCTTCAAGGAGAAATGGGAGGCTTGACCCTATTTCAAATCATACAGGGACAGGCCTTGGAATTTAAGGGTTTGTAACCCAGTCTCTGTTGATAGGGCCAGAGAAAACCTATATGTCAACAATGAATGGATGGTAACAAGATAATTTTAGTTTTTCTAAAAAGTTTTTTTCTTAAATTAAAAAAGATCATTTTAATTGTATTTATTTTGGTAATCTTCACAGCAAGTTGCTGCTTATTTTCTATTTTTGGTGGTATGACAAGTTTATAAACTCTATGCAAAACCTTTGAAGACAGATATATTTTAGAATTTGGAATAATTCAGATATTATAAAGATCACCCTGTGCATATACTGTTTGCAACTTAACATCCCCCACCATGAAGCCAAATACATTAATATTTCTGTAAAGAAATTTCTGACAAGTCACACTAATTAGAATAAATAGACACTATGCAATTCAGGTCAAGTTTTGGTGATAAATAAGTTTGTCTTAAACTTTGGGGGAAAACTTTCATTTTTCAGTCTTCTTTTGGACTTCAGAATTGCAGATGAGGAATTATGGATGTGTATAACATTTCCTTTTATAATAAATTCAAGCAAAAATATTTTAGTTGATTGAATGAAAAGTATTAAAAAACACAATAGGGCAGGTGATAAACTGCTATGAAAAAAATGGAAAGGGTGGAAGTGAACTAAGAAAAGAAGGGCAGTCAGTGAGAGGTCCTTGCTTTCTGTTGTGTACAAGATTAGGAGCATGTTGTTGGGAGCAGTTTGCACTGATGAGAAATGAGTTACCGTGTTTTTACTTGCTGGGCAATGTGGCAACATTGTCTGTCCTCTTCTTGTGGATAAGGCACACAAACCAGCCTAGAAAACTCCCAAGATGCCATATCCCTTACTTCAAGACCAGCCACCCAGAACCACTTTAGCACTCTGAACAGCTCCCAGCACAGAGCAGGTGCAGGAGCCATAGAATGGCAGTCCTCAAGGTCATTAACCTGCTTCCCCTTTGAGGCGCTCTTGCGGGACAGGCAGCTTGGTCCTGCATGCCAGCATTTTGCTAAACACTTTCTTCTGGTCTTGTCTAGAGTGCAATTGTAGTTGCTTGACCACCTATTCTGTGGTAGGCTCTAGGCTAGGCACACCCGAGGGTACACTGATGAAGGGGTTATAACAACTGCCTTCAGGGGTCTGGGTGGTAGCAAAGAAGTACAATGGGCTGGGCAGGGACCAAGGTGAACCTCAGAGTGCCCTGTCTAATGGGGAGCTGCTTCTCATCTCTAGCATATTAATGCAGTGTGACCATGTGGGCCCAGTATTGCTGAATCTTCCTTTTTATTTTATTTATTTATTTATTTATTTTGTAGAAGAAGCCAGCAACCTTCATTTTTATTTGTTTATTTATTTTGTAGAAGAAGCCAGCAACCTTCATTTTTATGGGGAATCTCTTGATCATTAAATGTTGGCAGCTGATATGAATTAATTTTTGGAAAACACAGTGCAGTAGGCTTTGAGATTCAATCTGGCCTGTGGGTCACGAGTCATCAACATTGGAATAATAGATAATTCCTTCAACACAGACTCTGAGTTAATGGTAGATACAAAGCAGAAGAGTACCTATGCTGTATGTGGGGGGAGGTGAGAAGGTAGGAGGTGATGCTGTACTTTGGAGGACAAGTCAGGTAGGTGTAGAGGAAGGAAGAGGCAGAAGGAAGTACCCGTAAAGTGCTGCCTCCTAGGGACTGTCAAGTGCCAGTGAGGCTGGACAGGCTGGGGGACCCAGAGCCTTGACTATGTTCAGGCATGTGAACTGTGTTTTGGAGTGGGGGTTCAGGGGAGGGCTCTAAACAGACAAATATGATTCCAGGGAAGCTTCTACCTGGACAGGAGAGAAAAGAAGGGGATAAGGGAGTATAAACATCTTTCTCAGATTCTTTGGGGCCATTAGAAAATAAGAAGAATGACTTTAAAGTCCACTCTACAAAAGCAGAATCTTGCCATCTCATCTTAATGCAGTCCCGCTGGAACTAGTCACCAAGTCCTTTGAGCTGGAAGTGACTTCAGAAAACATTTTATTCAGAGTCCCTAAAGACATAGCAGGGCGGTGCCTGTGGCTCAGTGGTGGGGCACAGGTCCCATATATTGAGGGTGGTGGGTTCAAACCCAGCCTCTGCCAAATTGCAGCAAAAAAATAGCCGGGCATTGTGGTGGGTGTCTGTAGTCCCAGGTACTCGGGAGGCTAAGGCAAGAGAATTGCCTAAGCCCAGGAATTGGAGGTTGCTCTGAGCTGTGACGTCACAGGACTCTACCGAGGGTGATAAAGTGAGACTGTCTCTACAAAAAAAAAAAAAAAAAAAGAAAGAAAGAAAGAAAAGAAAGAAAGGACATAGCGCACAGGCCCAATTTCCCACTACTGTCGCCCATGGCAGACACCATCAATAGATTGCCACACTTTGACTCTACTGAGCTCTAACAGGACTCACCAGGTGGTGTGCAGGCAGTGGTGCAATACAATCTATCCACATGGGAGATGAGATCTCTGTGCCATGCCAACTTCGAGTCCAAAAGTCCAGAGAAGCTAGGAAACTTGCTGGAGGTGTCACAGCTAGCATGTAGCAGAGGTGGGGCTCAGATTTTCAGTTTCACTGTTTTGGTCTTGTTTCTTGAGGTGGAGGACTTGAAATGTTGGGAAACATTTCCCAGTATTGCATCAAACGACTTTAAGTTACACTGAGAAAATCCCGACTATCCTGTCAACGTTAATACTTCTGATTACTTCAAGGAAAAAGTCTTAGTTTGGAGCAATAACACCTCTGTAACACTTTTTATCTTTTTCTCTCAGTCCCCCTTCTCTTTCTCAAGGGGTCAGGGGTTTGTTGGTTGGCCAACAAATCTAGCTAGTGTTCAACAATGTTGTTTTATTTCGTCTGGCTTTTATTTAATGCTTGCTTATGACAAGTCCCGCTGGTTTTCCATTTTTGGAAATTTCCATTTAAAGTTGTCTATTTTAAAATGCATTTATTTTAGTAGCGAAAGAATGATGATCTAATTTTAAGGAAACATCTTAAAGAGGAGCACACACGGCACATGGGTATGGCAACGTTGTGCGGACCCTGGGCGGATAACTGAGTTCGGGGAATCCGAGGAGGGGCCTCCCTGAGGGCTCTGTACCCTCTTCCCCCCGCAGGAGCTGTCCGAGGAGCAGATCGCCTGCCTGGGTCCCGAGAACGCCGCCGCGGTGACCCACGCTCAGCGCCAGCGGCTCAGCCCGGGACAGCTGCAGAGCCTCCAGTGGGCGCTAGATGGCGCCAAGGCTCAATTCTGGCAGGACGCGCCCGTGAGTGCAGACCCCACTAGGACCCCCGCCTCGAGCTCTTCCCCAGGTGAGCTGGGCTGCCCGCCAGGTGTCCTGACCCCTTCACCCTTCCCTGGCCCCCCCTGCAGGGCTGGAGTGGGACGTTTCCTAAGCTTCAGGGCGAGATCTCTGACAGTCCTTGGGGATTCTGCACTAAAATCCAAAGTCCCTACTAAGCTTCACATAAATGATTCTCAACTCTTGACTACACTTTAAAGTCACCTGGGGAGCTTTAAAAAACTTATAGTTTCTTGAGCACCATCCCGAATCCATCTAATCAGGATGTCTCAGGAGTAAATCCATTTCATAGCTCCTTTGCATCTTCTCTCCTCACTATCCAGTATTAATTAATCCAACCAATATACTTGGGCACCTACTTGCTCCATATCTGCAGTAGAGGCTGCGAGTACAGAGGTGAGAAAGACATATAAAGCCCTCTTATAAATGAAGAATATGATTTCCAATCTGGTAAGACCAGGGCTGGAAATAAGCAGGTGGAGGTGGTGGGAGCTAAGGGCTGAGTTAAGATGGGGGAGCAGGGCAGTTCCCCAGGGAGTGGCATTTGACTCTGAGGGTGTGGCCTCCCTTTCCCTTTATTTTTCTTTCTTTCTTTCTTTTTCTTTTCTTTTTATTTTTGCAGTTTTTGGCCAGGGCTGGGTTTGAACCCATCACCTCTGGTATATGGGGCCAGGGCCCTACTCCTTTGAGCCACAGGCACCACCCTTTTTTTTTTTTTTATTGAGATAGTCTCAAACTGGCGCCCTGGGTAAAGTGCCGTGGTATCATAGCTCACAGCAACCTTAAACTCTTGGGCTTAAGTGATTCTCTTGCCTCAGCCTCCCAAGTAGCTGGGGCTACAGGTGCCTGCCAGAATACCTGGCTACTTTTTTGGTTGTTGTTGTCATTGTTGTTTAGCAGGCTAGGGCTGGATTTGAACCTGCCAGCTTCCGGTGTATGTGGATGGCACCCTAGCGACCAATCTACAGGCGCAGAGCCCCCTTTCTCCTCCCTGACTCTCCTCTTTCCCCCTTACTCTCCCTCTTTGTGACTCCTTCTGTCCTCAGTACCACCTTTGGACAACGCTCTGGGAGATAGCTACCACTCAGTCAGGTTGGACCCCTGGCCTTACTGAACTCTCAGTTTAGCCTGGGCCTAAGGGAAGACATACATTCATACCCAGGTGACCTTGGGATGCACAGAAGTAGGTTTGGGGCAGAGGGGAGAGAGGTCCTGGAAACCTCTCCAAGTCAGTGACCTCTTGGCTGAGGCATCTGGTGAGGATTAGAAGGGCTTAGCCATGTAGAGGGAACAGTATGTGCAAGTACCCAGAGAAGAAAGAAAATTTGCTGCTTAACTAAAACCTCCACTCCACTTTTCCCTGGCTTGAAGGTCTCCCTCCATCTTCTTCTGCCTTTCCTTGATGATGGTGAATTGGAATATTCCCCATTTCTATAGCCAGAAGTGGCCAGAGGTAGAACTTGCAAACAGAAGCCATGCCCTTTGATGTATTATTATTATTTTTTTAACAAATCTTTTCATTGAAATATATTATAAGTACACTTAAAATTATTATTATTATTATTTTTTAGAGACAAGGTCTCACTCTTTCCAGGCTGGAGTGTAGTTGTGCAATCATACCTCTTTGCAGCCTTGAACTCCTGGACTCATGTGACCCTCATGCCTCAGTCTTCCAAAATGTTTGGAGTACAAGGGTGAGTCACTGCACCCAGCCTAAAATTATTATTATTATTATTATTATTTTTCAATTTTTGGCCAGGGCTGGGTTTGAACCCGCCACCTCTGGCATATGGGGCTGGCGCCTTACTCCTTTGAGCCACAGGCACCACCCCCTAAAATTGTTTTTAAATATATTTTATATGAATAGATAATATGCTGAGTTCAAAACATATAAAGTCTAAAAAGTTATGAGTGAAAACTTTTGTCTCTCATCCTCTAGTTCCCTTTCCCAGGAGCAACCAATGTTACCAGCTCCTGTGTATTTGCCCAGAGACATTCTGTTCATACACAGCAAGTCAATATAGATTATTTCCACACTTCTACAACAGTTTCTTATTATATACCTTGTTATACACCTTGTATTTTTCATCTAATAATCTACCTTGGAGACAGTTCCATATCTATACACAAAAGCTGTGCAATTGTTGTTTTATGGCTATGCCATAACTGTATTTAGCTAGATCTCTATAGATGGACACATCAGTTATTCCTAATTTTTTGCTGTTGCAAAAAATGCTGCAACCAAAGACCTTGTACACATAGAATTTGCATTTGTTAGAGCCTGTCTGTAGAATAAACTCTTCCGAGTGGGATTGCTGGGTCGTAGGGTATATGCATTTGTAACTTTGATGAATGTTGTCAAATCCCTTGTGGAAAGGCAGGTCTGGTTTTCCTTTGAAACAGCAGTGTCAGAAAGTGATGAGGGCTCTTAAAAGGATGTTCCCTGCATGTCCCCAGTCAGGTAAGATCCTAAATACCCTTTGTTCACTCACTCCACATGCCTGAGTGAGGGCTGCCATTGAGCTAATCCTTCCTGTGGGTTAGACCCTTAATCGCATGTTTCATAGTCTTGCTTACTTATCAGAATTACCTGGGAGTGATGCCTAAAATACAAATTCCTGGGCCTCCTCGCAGACTCCACTGCTGAATCAGAATCTCCAGGGGGAAGATCCTGGAATTTGCATTTTTAACAAGCTGCTTGGATGATTATGATTAAGACAGATCTCATACATGTTGATTCACACAATTTTGTTTAATTATCATTCCCTCACCTCCCTTCTCCTTTGGAGTCATTATTGCCATTTAAAAGATGAACGAATCAAGGTTCGCAGTTGAGTGGTCCTAGAGAGAGAGACTCACGGAGTTGGGGGTGATGCATCCACCCTCTGCAGGCTACTGAGACCCCCTCTATGCTCTTGCCTTGTGTTTGCTTTCAGGAGCTCCCATCTCATGGGGCCTTGGACTTGGCTGCCTCCTGCTGGTTCTAATGACCAAGCCTCTGTGCTGAGGGGCTGAGTGCATCGCCCTTTGGTGCTCCAAGCAACTGGCCAAGGCATGTGGAGACAGAGGGCATTCAGACTGTGGAAGACCCTTGCTTGGACCGAGAGCATCAACTGGGGCAGGGAACCCTGGGGCCCTGACATTTAAAAGTCCCTAAAGGAAAAACAATTATTAAAAAAGGATCTTGCAAATATTTAAGCCAGCCAGTCTCCCTAGCAAGGAGCCCTTCTTTGTTCCATTTCAGCTTTTGTTTCCCAGCTTGGAGACAGAAAACTTGCAGGGAAGGAAGGATGCTTTCTGTTAACCACATGAGGACCTTATTTTGTGCGCAGGAGTTCCATAAAGACCACACTGCCAAACAAGCCAAATTTACAGCAGGGTCCTTTTATTGAAGAGCCAGCTGGCAACTGCCTCAGTGTCCCAACATGGGGTTTCTGAGAGCAGCCCCGAGTGCTTAAGGAGTCAGGTTTTTGAGGCTTGGTCTGCATCCTGGTTGGCACGCAGGCTGTCCAGGTGCGCTGGGGGGAGGAGAGGGCAGCAAGTAAGCATTGTACAGAAGCAGAATTTTGTGGTTAGTTAGCCATACGTCATACATTCTGTGTTTTAATATTTTCCCATACATTTTAGTTTCAGTACTTTTCGTCCATACATCTTTGTCTCAGTATTCTCTCCACCTGGCATTGTTTAAAGGTAAGTCTGGGGATAGTTAGTTTGTTTCCCAGGAGTTAGTCAAGCAATAAGTTAGTGAGTACTGTCCCATCTATCTTGGGAGTGAACCAGACTTACTCCATTTTGTTGAGGGTTTGCAGCCCCGGAATTTATCAGGAGTTAACTGGTATTTTTCTACTTTAGCCTAGACCTACCGCTTACCTACAAGTTACTGCCTTCCCTTCCAAGAAAGGTGGGTGCAGGAAAAGGCATCATTTTAGCCACAGCCTGATCTGGTTTCTACTCTGGCTTAGTTTCACTCACTGGGAGCGACAGGCCACATTGGACTTTTCCTTCTTCAATATTTAGTGGAGCTGAAATAAATGAATCCCTTAACAGAAGCCAATATTCCTGCCTGATTGCTGGGGCTAATTGATGTTTTGGTGGGCGCTGCATTGCTTGGAAATTAAAACATTTAACATGGCTCAACGTTAAATCAATTTTAAAATACATTTTCCAGATGCTTTCCATTTCCTTGGGAGTCAGCTGAATGAATGGCTGTGGAGTTATCAGTTAACTTTCAAAATAGTCCCCCCCTCCTTTTTTTTGGTGGAGGTGGTGGCCTTGAGGCTTTAAGTTGCTCTGGACTTTGGGAGATGGTTTTAAACAAAAAGTAAAAATACTTTAGTTAAGTCAGGAGGTGATACTGGCACCTCCGAGCAAACTCCACCCACTGGCTAGATCCTTTGGGGGTGAAGTTACTTCTGCAAGTTGAAGTTACTTCTGCCAGGATGCTCTTGGGCTTGGGCTCAGGAATTCAGGGATTAGAAAAAGAGGACACTAGGTGTGTGTGTCACCTCCCAGGTGTTAAACCACCCTCTCAGAGATGCAGTCCAGGTTGCTTGGCACCACATTCCTTGGGTGGTAAGTTAGGTCCTGGGTACCTCTGTTCTGCCATCAGCACAGCTCATGTTGTCTCCGTAGTCCCCCATCTGTGTAGCAGACATCTCATCTGGAGATGAGGAGAAAAGCCTGTGTGAGTTTCCGGAAATCAATGTTGTTCCCTAGGAGGAGGGTGGATTTCACGAAGCAGCCTCAGTATACATTGTAGAGACTGGTGAGTGTTTTCAGATGTCACGTGGTTATTACAGAAAATTCAGAGACTTCGGTGTGAAAGGCGTGGCCCTACCTGGGTAATTTAGGGTCTGATTTGGGTTTCTTTCATTCTGTCAGGGAAGTGGCAGCGAATGTTGCCAATTATCTTGTTACAAACGACACCAGCCTCCAGTTCAGCCGGGCTGGGCCCGCTCCTTGGAGAGGGATGCTGGGTGAGAATGTGTCTCTGCAGATTCCCATCAGAAAGGCCCAGATCCTACTCAGTTTTCCCACTTTCAAGTTGGATTATCTTAGACAACTAAAGGCAGACACTAACAAGAACAACTCTCCTCTGAGTCAGATTTCACACCGCCAACCCCACGAGGTTCTTGCGTCTCACCTCCCCCCCCCCACTTTATTTTGCAGTTTTTGGTTGGGGCTGGGTTTGAACCTTCTACCTCCAGCATATGGGGCTGGCGCCTACTCCATTGAGCCACAGGCACCGCTTTCACCTTTCCTTTTGATCATTTGTTTCTGATCTCATTTCTGGATCGTTCTGCTCATTGTGAATAATAATGGCTACCAGGATGGAGAGCCAACTCTGGGTCAGGCTCCCTTAAGGACTTTAACTGTGTTGTTAGCGCATTTCATCTTGATCCTGACCCTGGCAGGTAAGTACTGCTAAGGATTCCCATATTTCCAGACGAGGTTAAGGAACTCTTGTCTAAGCCTCCAGATAGTAAGGATTTGAATCCTGACTTCTTTATCTCTGCACTGGCTGCCTCCTGGACAAGCATCCTTTAACTTCTCTTCTCTAATGAGTTAGATCAGAAAGCGATTCTGTAAATCCCTTCACCTCCTGCTCTGGCGGGAAGCCAGCTTGCCTCACAGCACATATAATTGGTGAGTGCCTCAGGCAGGAAGACAAATCTGGTTTATGCCCTGAAGGACCCCCTAGGGTCTCACGTTGAAATGCACAGTCCTCTGGACTCAGGAAAGCAGCAGGTCATGTGGGCAGGTGCTGCTCCCGTTCACCTTTCAATGTCATCCCTACCCAGGGACTCCCACTTAGTGTTCCACAGCTTTTGCCAGCTGGAAGCAGTGAGCACGGTCACTTGCAGGCAGGTTACAGGGTGCTGACCTCAGGTCTGATTGGTCTGTACTTGTTCAACATCACCCAGGCTAGCTCTATTGTAGACATGCAGGCCCACTCTGGACACCCAGCTTGGCTTGAAGGTGATTGGAATTCATCCTGCAGCTTTGGCCTACTGTCCAGTGGGACTTTGAATGAAGTTATTCTCTCTAGTTCTGCTACCCAGGGGTTCAGCCATAGCTTCTGGTGATGGACTGCATTGCCAAGAGAGGTGTGTATGCATGTGTGTGTTGTGTGTGTATGTTTATTTGACTTTACTGGACACAGCAAACAACTTAATATTAAATACAGTAAAACCTCCATAGTTGACCACTTCCCTATACTGCCCACGTCCTTAAATTGACCCAATTTTCACAGACCAGACCTACATCACATGTATGTATCACTACAGCAGGCCTAGTTCCTTATGTTGACCACCTCTGTATGTTGACCAGTAGGTTACAGTCCCTTGGGTGGTCAACTTACAGAGGTTCCACTGTGTCAGGCATTCCTTTGTCCTTAAAAGTTCTTTGCCCATCCTTGCCTCTTCAGGGGCCTTTAAAACATCCATACTGCCTCCCCCACCCCCCATGAAAAATAGTTAAGGATTGTGAAATTCCTAGGCCAAAAAATGTCTTGTTGGGACATATACAAAGTTTGTGTCTTGAATCATGCATCCTCTCGACAAATCCATCCAGGATGTCAAGCAGTTCTTGGGATTCCTCAGCTACTGTAGGCTGTCCATTTTATGCTTCTTTGCCTTAACTCCCCCTGGCTATTTTATTAATATGAAATGGAAAGGGATGTGGACTTGCCTGATCCATGGGAATATCTGCAGCCCACAGTAGGTAAAGTGTTTGCCTTCCACAACTGGAACCGGGCAGATTCTCCCTGGAGCCTCGTTCAGCTCCATCCTGACCTTTTATGAGCCAGACTAGTTAGATGCTGATGAAATCTGGAGAGTTACAGTGGTGAGGGCTGTCTTTTTTTTTTTTTTTTGGTTGCAGCCGTCATTATTTTTTTGGCAGCTAATTTTTCTATTTTTGGCAGATGCTGCTCAGGCTGGTCTCGAACTCTTAAGCTCAAGTAATTCTCCCATCTTGGCCTCCCCAGGAGCCACTACATTTTCCCCTTGTATCACCCATTCCATTATTTATTCTGCACACTATGCCCATTTGTCAAACTTTTCTGCCTCCAAAAAGTACTATGTTATTTGATTCCTAATAATGGCCTCTAACTTCTATCCTGCACCCATTTATTTGTCATATCAAAGACCAGGTGTCAGCTCTGCACCTGTAGCACAGTGGTTACAGCACCAGCCACATACACTGAGGCTGGCAGGTTCGAACCCCTCCCAGGCCAGCTAAACAACAATGACAACTACAACAACAACAAAAAAATAGCTGGGCGTTGTGGTGGGTGCCTGTGGTCCCAGCTACTTGAGAGGTTGAGGCAAGAGAATTGCTTAAACCCAGGAGTTTGAGGTTGCTGTGAGCTGTTATGCCACAGCACTCTACTGAGAGCAACATAGTAAGACTCTGTCTCTAAATGCAGAACATAAAGGTCTTAACACAATAACTAAGAAAATGCCATGAAGGCTGTGTTAACCAGTTTGATGAAAATATTTCAGATTGTATATGAAATCAGCACATTGTACCTCATGATTGCATTAATTTATACAGTTATGATTTAATAATAATTAAAAAAAGACCAGGTGTCATAGACATCAGGTGCTAGAGGAAATTGTGGGTCAGAGTTTATGCTCATAACGTGGTTGTTCACCTACTTAGCATGCAGACTTTAGATTCCGCGACTCACTGAACTATTTCACCTGGAGCATTCACTGCTCCAAAAATTATTCCCTTCAACTCCAGGGCTTAGCCACACTCTTTGGTGCAATCAAGGCCCTTTTACCTGGAGTCTTCCAGAAAGATTTTCAGGTCAAGTAATAGCATTTGGATTCAGTGCATTGGCACATCTTTAGGGAAGAACATTCCAGTTGGAGAAGCTGTCAGGTTCTTCGCCAGGGGTGTGGTCATTTGCTCTGCTCATGCTGGAAGCTGGAAGACCCTTTGAAGTGCCTTAGACCAATAAGTCCAGTCTTGAGCTACCCTCCCCCTGGGGCCCTGCCCATCTTCATCCACTTCCTGCCATGCCAGTTCCAACAAGACCTCACTCCTTATTCTTGTTCTATGATCCTCTTTGGCGGTCAACCCCCTTTGGCCTCTTTAGTGGGTAAACTGTCGGATTCTCCCTAGAACCTTGTTCAGCTCCAGGATCTGTTATAATGGGCAGGGTCTGGGGAAGTGGGGATGGATGTGACAGCTCCTAGCACAAGGCCCATGGGAGCATGAGTGCCACCTGAGTGTAAGCTTCTGTGGGTGGGACCCTTACCTGTTGTATTCACTACCATGGTCCCCCTGCCTGACAGCCCCCATAGGTTGGTCACAATTAGTGTTCTTTACATATTTGGGGAATGTATGAGTGAACCCACTTCCCTCCTTTCCCAAAACTGAACTCAGAAGGGCCTTTAATCAGGCAAGGATTGGGAAACTTTAGCTGTACTCCAGGGGAGGGGAACATAGGATCAGAATATATTCATTATTCATTTAACAAAAATGTATGGAGAACCTATGTTTATAAAGACCCTGTGCTGGGTGCTATAGAAGCACACGAAGCCCTGCTCTCATGAGGGCTTATGTTCTGCTGGGGCCTGGGGAAGACAGACCCCACATGCACAGCTGCATGTATCAGATGGTGATAAATACTAAGGAGCTGGGCAAAACTGGAGGGAAGAACTGAGATCTCTGGGGGGTAGAGATGGGTGATGGGGAACAAGCTTTAACTACAAATCAAGTGATCAACAAAGGCCTCATTAAAAAGATGAGGATGAAGCAGAGACTTGAAGGAGGCAGAAGAATCCAGGCAGAGCATGTGCAAAGTCCCAGAGGCAGGACTGAAGAGTGGGGTGTTGCAGAACCAGCCAGGGGCCTGTGTGGCTGAGACTAAGAGGAATAGGAGTGTAGAGAAGGTGGAAGTGGGGTTGGAGCGGTGACAGGGGCCAGAGCAGCAGGGCCTGTGGGCATTGCTGGGCTTTGTTTTGTGACTCTGAATGAAATGAAAGTGGGGGGAGGCAGAATGCATCGCAGTTCTCTTCCTGTGACACTGAGGCAATTTAGGAAAAACATCTGCGGCTTGGTTCTCTCTTATGTTCTCTGCGTATTGCCTGGCTTTCCTGTGGTTGCCATCCTTCTCCTTCGGTTGACAAAAGCTATCTTTGCAGATTTGATCTGGCATGTATTTCCTGGTTCTTCCCTGTATCCTGAGGAGAGACTTTGTCCTTACCAACATGCTGCTAATTGCTGGCAACAGTCCCAAAGCAGGTGTATCCAGAGCTCTCTTGCCATATAATTGGCAAGAGTGGGCATCGGTCTGAGATGCAGACCTGCTGGATCCAGGGTCTCTCACAGTGTCACCAGGATTCGGTCTCCTTCCCACTGTCTCTTGACTTCTGCATTCTTCAGCACTGGCTTCTTATCTCTTGTCATGCTGTCTTGGTCTGTTTTCTGTTGCTCGTTTTCGAACACAGAATGTTTTCTGAGTAACTTACATGAAATGAAGCTTGTGTCTTATAGTTTGGGAGGCTGGGAAGTCTTAGGTCGACAGTGCATCTGGTGAGCCTTGTTGCTGGTGGGGACTCTCTACAGACTCCTGAGGTACAACAGGACAGGTGACAGGGCTGAGCATGCTAATGTGCTGTCCTTTGGTCTGTCTTCCTCTTAAATCTCTCGGTTCCACTCCCACAGTAGCCCATTAATTCAATAGCCCTTTAGCCCATTAATTTGCGAATGGGTTAATCCATTCATGAAGGCTTCAGCCTCAAGAGGGATCCAATCACCTCTTAAAAGCCTCACCTCTCAATAGTGCCCTACTGGGGGTAAAGTTTCCATATGAGTTTGGGAAGAGACACTGCAACCTTAGCACATGGCGTCCATCATCACTTTAGGCTTATAGCCGAATATGTCAGCAACATTGAGAGAGAGAGATGTCAATCTCTTCTCGTTCCTTCAGCAAAAGTCCCTGGCTCAGATCTGATTTGGCTTATTGAATGCAGGTACCGATTTCTGATCTGTCTCCTGAGGCCCGGACAGTGGATACACCAACTGACCAAGGCTGGATCAGATTACCCCAAATCGCCCAAATAACATTGACTAAACTGGAAAGGAATGATTTCAGAAGAGTTAAGTTGCAGAAATGTAGTAGGTGGAATTCTGAGATGGCCCCATAATCCCTGCTCCCCGGTGTGCACACTGTGCAAATCTCCCCTCAGTGTCAGCAGTCTCATGGCCAGGTTACTAACCAGGTGACTTTGACTAAATCTAAAGGGACAGTATCTGAGTGAGTCTGATCTAGTCACGTGCACCTTTAAATGAGACTAGGCCCTTCCTGAAGTCAGAGATATTCAGTGTGAGAGCCCATGGAGGATTCATGAGACAAGGACTTAGGGAGATATTTAGGAGGTAAGAGAGGGCCCTGTTGATAGCCAGAAAATCATACAATCAGGAGAAACTGAAGGCTGAAAGCAACAGTGATTGTGGACGAGCTTTAGATGAGATTGCAGCCTCAGCTAACACCTTGATTTCAGCCCAGTGAGACCCTCAGCAAAAAATCTGGGTGAGCTATGCTTGGACTTCTGACCTATAGAACTGTGTTGTTTTAACTGCTGCACTTCTCAATTTGTTACACAGCAGTAGAAAACTAATACACAGAAAGATGGGGAAATGAACGATGGATAGGCAAAGGTGTCTGATATATGTGGGGAGTGGAGAGATAGGCAGCAATATTTGCCTGAAATATACTAGCTCTGAAATGTAACCTTGGCCTGGAAAGTATGACTGTGTCTCTGAACCCCAACCTGGGAAGAAGTTTCCTTGGGGAGACATCCTGCTCTGTTTCAGCCCTTCCTGCTAAGATCTTTTGCTTCTTGCAAGGAATGGGAGTCTGGTTGTGTTTATTTATCTTTTGCATCTGTGTTTATTTATCTTTTGACTTAGCCTCAATTACTTCTTCCCTTCTGGGACTCTCCTTCCAGTGGATGAAGTGGAATTAACCCCACTTTCACTCCAGTGGTGGACCTTGATTCACTTAAGCCAATCAACACATCCCATTCCATAGGTCACAGTGATTGATCCAGAGATGAGCCAATGATAGCCAGGTCTTGGATTTGATTTCAACTACCACAGTAAAAGGAGAGACCTTTTCTTTTCTAGTTGAATAGGAACGGGCTGGCTGTCTTGAAATAGAGAGAAAAGTTACATGAAAGAACAGAATTAAGAAATGGAGTGAGAAGAATGGAGTTAAGAAATGGAGTGAGAAAAACTGGGTCCTGGTAAAAGCTTGGATCAAACTCAACCTGCAGGTCTTCCATTGATCAGTTACATGAACAAATTTGGGATGGATTTTTCTGATTGAGTTGGCTTTTTTCCTTGTTTATATGGAATACCCACAAATTGTTTTTGATTATGGGTGCAGTTGATCATGATGTGTCCATTTTCTCTATAACCAGAACAAATAGGGCATGGGCATCTGAGCTTCACAGGTCCTTAACAGCACTAATCTTCACCCTGAATTTGGCTCCCATGCAACTGAGCACCTGGTGGGTTACAGAGACTCTGTTTTTGAAAACTTTCTGTACATGGATGACAAAATAGCAAAACAGTATGTGAGGCTTTTGCCTTCAGCCCTGAGCTTGTTCTGGAGATGACTCTAATCTGAGGAGGGAAATTTGCTCCTCCCATTCTCCTGGGTTTTTCCTTATTGGGAATTTGGCCTCAGGGGGCTGAGTCATACCTGACTGACTTGAGGTGCCCAAGTTTGGAAGCAGGTCTACTTGTTCAACTGGGCGATGCTTCTTGTCCCCTGAGGGCAGCCAATATTATCTTCTGCTTTTCTTCCTCCTAATTTAGCATAACTCAGGGCAAGAATTCTGGACTATAAGGGAGGGGGCTTTAGTTCTCTTGCATTGTCTAAGTTTGCTCACACAGCAACCTTCTCTTATTAGCTCTGATTTTCTAAATGGCATCCTGCTGCACCTTGACATCTGCCTCATTGTCAAGGCCTCTGTGGGCTTCGTATGGATACAGGGGGCTTTGCTCCTTGTTGGTATTTATATAGTCAGGAATTTAACATTCATGACTGTCCCCTGCTTAAGAACCTCACTGGTCTTGTCAGGTACTTACCCATAGAAATGGGAGTGAGGAAGCTTGGAGATGGCATAGAATGATGTTGAACCCTGGTACTAAGCTCTGTGAACATGCTACATGAGTCATTATGAAAGTTTTGAGATACACAAAAATCAAGGAATGTAAAATCTGCATGGATGGAAACAAATGAAGCCCTCCCAGCAACACCGATAAATGGAGCAAGTTGCATGGGTGAATCAGAAAGGACGCTGTCAACTGTTCAGTGGAAGTGAAATAATGGACCATAGCACAAACTATCCCAAAACTTTCATGGTGACCTATGTTTTGAGGTTTTCTACCCCCCACTTCCCTCCTAGGCCTGCAACTCTTGCAGCATCTTTGCGGCAAGTCCAGAGGCCTCTGCAATGCCTGGCACTCCACTTCCCCACAGCACCTCTAATTTTAGATGGTTGTAGCTTCTGGTGGCTCCAAAGCTTCCCTCGTCCTCTGGGGAATTCTCTCTTGGTAGATGCAGCAGAGTGGGGTTGATGAGGAGGGGGACTTTAATCCCCCTAAGCACACTGTCAGAGGCTACCTTTGCCCTTGCAGACAGGACTTTTCATTTTAAAAGCTATTTTGTGTTTCTCCACGCAGGTTTTGAATACTAGCTTCTGAGAGTGTGTGTGTGTGTGTTTGCTTATTCCCAGGAGAATTTTTAGGAGTTGTACACTTTTGAAAAGCTCTTGCCAAACCTCTTGGGGTTTTGTTGATGTTTTGGGTAATTTCTGCTTGCACCTCTAAATCCACCCTCCACTCTGCACTGCCCAGAGAGCCTGATTAGGCTACTTTGCTTCTAGGTTCTAGCTGGGAATGTTTAGCGGGGACTGAGCAGGAGATAAGAGGTTGGAAGGGGAGGCTGGGGTATCTACTCCCAACTCCTCTTCTGTTGGGCTGAAGGTTGGCAGGGGCCGGGTCCCTCTTGGAAGGCCACAGCTCCTGTTGGGCAGCTTTTTCTCACAACTATGGCACTCTTTCCACTGCCCTTTTGGGCCTGGTAGGTAAGGGGGCTCCTCCCTATTGGTACTTCCAGAGTAATTTACTTCCCTTGTTTTCTCTGCCCACACTTGTGTAAATAGTCTCTTTCCTAAACTGTCTTTAATTGCCCCATTTGAGTGTACACTATTGCCTCCTAGAACCTGACTTGGTGCATTTCAATCATCAATATCGAGGATGTGCCCCTAAAGGCTTCAAGGGAAATCCTGGAGAAGTTTCCCAGCGTCCCTCTGATTTGAGGTGGTAGTCTGTCTCCTGAATGGCCTGACTTACGTCAGTTAATGCTGCCTATTTTATCTGATCAGACTTGTCACCGATGTCATGAAGATGCATGCCTCTTCTGGCTTGAGGTTACCTGCCCGTTGCACCTGTAGCTGATGACTCTGGATACAACTCTGAAATTAACCTGGGTATCAGTTGATTCCATCTAGCCAGTGAGAATCTCCCTGGCCCCCAATTCCTCAGCCAAGGAAAGCCAAAAGCTTAGCAGGGTTTCTATGAATTACTATCTCTGAGTTCCTCCTAATTGCAGGCACCTCATTGCCCTCCATGTGAATCTTCTCATATAATCCATTCATACAAAAGCACAGTGGGGAATTGTAGTAGACAGCTTTTGAAGATGACCCCAAATGATCCCTGTCTCCTTGTTTCCATGTCTTTGTGCAACCCCTAATGCACTCAGTGACTAGCCTTTAATGAGTAGAACAGAGCAAACATGATGTGATGTCCCTTTTGAGATTAGGTTGTTAAAGTCTGGGACTTCTATCTTGCCAGCGCACACTCTGTCTTGCCCTCTTGCTTGCTCTGCTAAATCAAGCTGCCATGTTGTGATCCACCCTGTGGAGAGGCCCACACAGCAAGAATCTGAGGGTGGCCTCCGACCACAGCTCGAGAAGCTGAATCCCACCAATAACCATGTGAGCTTGGAAGTGGACCCAGCCATCGTTGGGTCTTGAGATGAAACCTGCCTGACATCTTGGTAGTGACATGTACAAAGAGACCTGAGACAGAGGGCACACACCAAAATTGCTAACCCCCAGAGACTGTGAGATAATAAATGGCATGCTAAATTTGGAGATAATTTGTTAGGCTGCAATAGAGCGCTAATACAGCAGTGTAGATTTTGCCCATGACTCCAATGGGAAGACCAAAGAGGGATTTACCTTGCACGCTTCACAAAAAATTAACTAACTAACCAATCTAGCAGGCCTTCTGTGCGTCCTCAGCTCTATCAATGATCTTGCTTTCTCTCAATATTAGTATTCAATTTTGCCATGTCTGGCTTTGTTGGGTATTACTGGGTTTTCAATTCTTTTCTCTTTAGAATTTGGCAGAGGATTTTAGTTCTTTCTGACTTCTACTCCCAAGTTTGTTGACCAATTCCTCAAGGTATTCAGCAGGAAAAAAATCCTCCCTGCTAACACAAACCACATTTCTTGGGCAGCAATGCAGTTATAGATATAGAAACTATCTATTACATCAGTTTCTCAGATTCTTTTTGCATATCTTCCTACTCAAGATCTTAAAAGCTATAGAAAAATGCATGCAAACAAAATTTTAATCTAACAGAGAAAATGCCCTTCTGACATTGTTTAAATCAAGCTATCATGTCATATGTGAAGGAGAAGAACATTCCACTGGAGAAAAGCTTTTTAAATCCTAATGCTTTTGAACATTTTAGCTGGTATGTTAGATAAGAAGGCTGCTATGGAAATATAGTTAGCAACATTGTTTGAAAATATAGGCTAGAAAAGAGCTCAAGAATATGTATCCATTGAACTTGATGAAATAATTTTAGAAGCTGAGGCTGTAAATTCTTTCCAGTAAAATTGGACAGCTCCCATTTTGCAGATTTTGATCTGGTTGGTTTATGCAGGCAAACCCTGGGAGGGCTAAGACTTTATTAAATACCTGACATACTCAGCAAGAAAGATAAGTGTGTATGTTTATATCAGACCTTGATGACTTGTAGGGCTTAAACTGCCCTACAAGGTCCAGGGCAAGATAAGTGCATATGTTTTTATCATGTGACCTGATAAGTCAGCAACAATGCAGTTAAATGATTGTAGTAATGGCTTTAAAAAAAAAAAAAAAGAAAAAGAAGCAAGGAAATTTCAGAAGGAGGGGTTGGAGAAGAAGACGTCAGAATGTAGCCATTTCTGATCACTTCACTCAAGTGTGAGCCCTCATCAACTCTCAACTCTCTGGATTCCTGCAAGAACATCCTAGCTATTCCCTCTGACTCAGATTTGTCTCCTTAAGGTCTATTTTCAACACAGCAACCAGAATGATACTAAAAAAAAAAGTCACAGCATTATTCATAATAACCAAAAGATGGAAACAACTCAAATGTCCATCAACAGAATGGATAAACAAAATGTAGTAGAGCCTATCCATAGAATGGAATATTGTTTGTAAATAAAAAGGAATGAAGTACTAATAGTCAAATTTATTGAGGGAGAAGGTAGAATGGCACTTGCCAAGGGCTGGAAGGGGCAGGGAATGGGAGTTATTGTTTAATGACTAGAGAGTTTCAGTTTGCAAAATGAAAAGAATTCTGGAGATGGATGGTGGTAATGGCTACACAAGAGTGTGAATGTACTTAATTCCACTGAATTGTCCACTACAAAATGGTAAAGATTGCTTAAAGAACAAAAAGAATGAAGTTCTGGTATATATGCCACAACATGGATGAACCTTGGAAACTTTACTCTAAGTGAAAGAATCCAGGTGCAAAATATGATATGTATTATTCCATTGATATAAAATGTTCACTATAGGCAAATCTATAGCAATAGAAAGTGGTTGCCTTGGGCTGAGTGGATGGGGGAAAGTTGAGAAAATGGGAAGGAGGGGAATGACTGCTAATGGGTACAGAGTTTGTTTTGGGGATGATGAAACTGTTCTAAAATAGATGGTGGTGGTGTTTTACTACCTTGTACATGCTAAAAACCATTGAATTGTAAACTTTAAGTGGGTAGATTTTATGGTGTATGAATTATATTTCAATTAAAATATTTATATAAATATAAAATAATACATTTTAAGAAAAAAAGTCAGGTATGTAAGAAAAACTTGAATTTCTGGGCGTTGTTTTATCAGCCAGGCCCTATCCAGTCTTCAGTGGGCATAAATTCAGTTTGGCTACTGCACATTGAAGAGTAAACTATTCTCAACAGCCAGTAACGTACCAGAGCCTTTCCAAAGAACAATGATGGTAGAGCCAAACGAATGTGTTATTGCTGGGCATATGGAAAAGACAGTCAGGTCTTGACTCTGCTCAAAACCTTCCAGTGGTCTTCCATGTCACTCAGTCCAAACTATAGTTCTTAAACTGCCCTACAAGGTCTCGCACACTTGGTCTTCCATTGCTGATGTGCGTGAGCTCACCACTACTTCCTCCAGCCACATGGCCTTCCTTCTTCCTGTCCCCCCTACACCTCAGACCTGCTCCCGCACCAGGGCTTCGCACTTGGCTGGCTGTTCTCTCTGCCTCTAAGGTGAGTCTACCAGATTCCCTCACGGCTTGCTCTCTTCTGCCTCTTTTCAGTCTTTGCTCAAGTGTTACTTCTTGGCCACGTCCCTGGTCACCCCACATAAAAGTGCATTCCTGACATGTTCTGTTTTTCTTCCTTCCTTCATTTTTTCTCTGTAGCACACCTACTATGATGCGTACTTTACTAACTCTATGGTTCAGTGTCTGTCTTCCTGTCCTCATCCCAGAATATAAGCTCTGTGACACAGAGATTTTTGTCCATTTTGATCACTGCTGTATCCTCAGTACCTAGAACAGTGTTTGGAACCTACTAGGTGTTCATTAAATATTTGTGGAATGAATGAATGAAAAGCTAACATGTGTTCAAGCAGTCATTCTGTGTTGCAAAGGAAAATAACAGCTATTAGAGAGATGCAAGTATCCTACAAATAGCATAGGAAAAATGCTACACAAGTTGCCAAATTGCTTAAAATATCTCTTTTAAATTAAATTAAATTAAATTAAACTCTGGAGGGGAACTTATACAAATAAGGGCAATCATTCCCTTATTTGTACGAGTTTCCCCTTATTTTTCACTCTACCTCTCAGGCAATTAATTGCCCGGAGAATTGCTAAACATCATTTAATAAGTGAGTCGTTGTGGCGGCGCCTGTGGCTTAAGAAATAGGGCACCAGCCCCATATACCAGGGGTGGTGGGTTCAAACCTGGCCCTGACCAAAAACTGAAAAAAAAAAAAAAAAGTGAGTCTTTGGTATTTTTCCCCTAAGAATAGGCTATATAGAGCTGCCCATGTGAGAAACACCCAAAGCCCAAGTGAACACCTGCAACTAAGAGTGGCTGAATGGCCGAACACACTGGGGCTTTGATTTGAAGCTGGTTTTCTCTGTTGTTAGCACCCTGATGTATATGTTGTGTGTTTTGTGACCTTAGTAGCTGCTCGTAAAACCCTAGGGCATAACAGTCTATCCCTTTCAGATTTTCCTACTATGTATTATAGTTTAAATCAAACCCATCACATATCTCCAACTTTGGTGAAAATCTGTCCTATCATTTTCATATGATACTGTAGGACAGATACATAATATTAAATGTGTTGATACTGAAGTTCTTTGGTATTCATCTGGGCTCCAGACTACTCTCTGTGTTCATTAGCAATGCAACTTTTTGTCATCTCTGAAACTATATCACACTCTACAAAGCTATCAGCATATGATGAGTATTGAGGATTCTGGGAAAGATTTGTACTTTAATTTCTAGGTTAAAATAAGAATGAGAAAGAATGGGTCTTGTACTTGCAATATTTGGAACTGGCAATCCAGAGTTTAAAATAAGGGTGAAGGCTGCAAGGCAATAGGAGGGAGGGGAGGATTTGTATAGGATTCTGGACAAAAACCCGTTTCTATCCATTGGTGGTATGTGGATCACCTTGGGAGTCAGGTCACAGGTGGGTGATGTCCAGGGCCACAGCTGGCACCTGTGGTTCCTTTAGTGAATGATAAAGAGATGATCCTTCTGCACAGATAAATTTTAAAAAGGGATTCCTCTGGAGGTGGTGGTGGATGAATATTAAAGGCATTGCTTTCTCTACACTGAAGCTTTTTGGACCAGGGCAAATGACTCATCCAGTGATCAGAGTGAGGACGATTTCTATCCCCATTCATCACTTTTGCCAAGAGCTTTTGTGCAGTGCACACACAGCCCAACAGTGCTTGGAGACCCTGAGGGTACCGGTTATTCTTCCTCATTACAAAACTCACCAACACGGACAGCAGAGAGAAGCATTTTAAAATTTAAATGAAATTGAGGTGAGTTGTGTATAATGTATAAGGAATGCTGTCCTTGGTGAGAGAGGTTTTATGGCACCTGTAATATCTACCTGAATCACAGTTTAAAAGCTATATTTGAGGTTTATTTAACTGACTACTTGGTTCCCTCCTTAGAGAAAGAATTAAATTGTTTAACTGATTGACTGGGGGCCTGGGTGACATTTCAGTACAGTTTGAATGTACACATGTATATTCTAAGGATGATTTGGAAATTGACTCTTCTATATGTAAGAGGAGTCAACTTGGTTTGAAATAGTCTTTTTTATTCTTTTTGGTTTATTGGTAACTGTGAGTTGATTTATCCCTAAAATAGTTCAAAGCCTTTTCTGTTTCAGCTCTGGGAATAATGTTTTTCTTCTTTTCAAAGATGTAATATTTCTACTAACAGTACAGAAAGATAACAAAGATAAGAACCTTCAGGGTTCTTTGAAGACAAAATGGAATTCTGAATTGGACATTCATTAGACTGAAGGGATAAATCTCTAAATCTGGGTTTTATGATTTTAGGCTTGTTTGTTTAATGGATTTCTTTGCTTAAACTTCAGGTGCCTGTATGATAATTTTGAGGAGCAGAGAGATGGACAAATGGTACTTGATTTATATGTCTTTTCAAAGGCATTTCAAAATTTATTTCAGGTTTGGTTAAGCTTATTTTTCATGCTCTTATTTGAAAAGCAGCAGTGATTGTTTTCTTCTCTCCTCACTTCAAAAAGATGAAGGTTTTTTTTTTTTCACTTATAAATTCTTTGACCTCAGAGGAAGAAGGGGAGAGATTTGCCAAAGGAGTTAGCAATGAATTTGGGGGTGGGGAGACACAGGAGCAGGAAGCCACGTGGAAGAGTGGGTGGTTTAGGACTGCTGGCTTAACAGTGGATTCTTTCATTTAACTCTTGATAAGTGTTTTGAGAATTAAGTAAGATAATGGATGTAAAGGGCTTAGAAGTTTCCAATCCATGTTAGCTACTATTGTTATTCTTAGTACTGCACACGAGCTTAGTGGACATAGTTGGGGACACACGTGCCAAAAGTTATGGAGGAATAAATGACTATTTGGCTCAGCAAATTTTTTAAGACTTAGATTGAGGAAGGTGGAGAGAGCCCTAGGGCTGACTGGCTTGCTGGAGACTCTTGCACTGTGGTCTAGAGTGCCCCAGGATAGGAGATGAGCTTTTTTTTTTTTTTTTGAGACAGAATCTCACTTTGTTGCCCTCAGGAGAGTGCCATGGTGTCACAGCGGACAGCAACCTCCAGCTCTTGGGCTTCAGTGATTCTCTTGCCTCAGCCTCCTGAGTAGCTGGGAGTACAGGCACCCGCCACAACGCCCAGCTATTTTTTGTTGCAGTTTGGCTGGGGCTGGGTTTGAACCCTCCACCCTCAGTATATGGGGCTGGCGCACTACTCACTGAGCCACAGGTGCCTCCGAGCTTAATCACAAGACCTGGGAATTGTCACTTCCACTCAGGCTTCTGGGATAATGGGCTGGAAACTCACACTCTGTCAATGAAGTGTATTTATAGTGTTATGTCTATCTGTTTTTTTCCTAGGACTTTTGTTTTTCTTTTGCAGCTTTGATGACTTGTGAAGTACAGATGCCCTTAGGCTTGCTACGAGGTTGCATCCCAATAAAGCCATGATAAGTTGAAAATATCTTAAGTCAAAAGTGGGTTTAGTATAGCTACTGTACTGAACATCACAGCTTAGCCTAGACTATCTTAAAACTTACATTAGCCTATAGTTGGGTAAAATCATTTAAAACAAGGCCTATTTGAAAATAAAATGTCTCATGAAATTTATTGAATACCATCCTAAAAGGGAAAAACAGAATGGATATATGAATACTTGAAGTATGGTTTCTGTTGAACGTGTAGAGTTTTTCACACACCACTGTAAAGTTGAAAAGTCTTAAGTCGAATCATTGTAGTGTTAGTTGGGGACTGTATTTTGTTTCTTGTCAAAGTACGTAGACTTACAGCTACAGAATGTTTCAAAGATGGATTGCCATGATCATTTTTTTTGGTTGCATTTGATTTTTAAATGATAACCTCTTATTTTGAAATAGTTTTAAGACTCATAAGAGTTACAAAAATAGTACAGAGACATTCTTTACACCTGTCACCTACTTCCCTCAATGATATTTTCATAACCATGTGACATTGTCAAAATCAGGAAATTGATGTTGGCATAATACTATTTTAATTGATTTCTAGGCTTTATTTATTTATTAATTCCTTAATTGATTTAACCAGGGAGTTACCCAGAAGCAGCTACTGTAAACCTTGGAATTTCTGGCTTGAGAAGTTGCAATTAGTCTCTGTGAAAATAGTCATCAACTTGTATTTTAGAAATTTTGATGACATATCCTTGTTGTGAGGGGGCCAATGTGATTTGCCTCATCATAGCAACTCTTCCTTGAGAACCATGCATGTGGGAAATGAGAATAGATCATACTCAGAATATGAAAGATATTTTATTCTTTATTTGAGCATACACACTACCAAACACAATGGGGACCAGCTGACCCCATTGACACCACAGTACCCTAAAGGACCTGCTGGTAATAGAAGAGAACCTAGCAGAAGAAATTGTCTTGGACAAAAAAAGTCACTGTTGTGGGGACTTATGGACTGAAAAGGAGTAACTTCAGTTTTGCACACAAGGAAAAGAGAGGAGATTTGGGTGGGGGGTGAGTGGGTAGGAAAAGATAGGACAAAATCTAAGCCACTTAAAGAACAATAATATTTATTACAAAGGGCAAAGTTGTGAGTAGAGGTAAAAAGAGTTGGGTAATGAGAAGAGTAGCATTTTTTTTTTTTTTAGTTACAGAGTCTCACTTTATCATCCTCTGTAGAGTGCGATGGCATCACAGCTCACAGCAACCTCCAACTCCTGGGCTTAGGCGATCCTCTTGCCTCAGCCTCCCGAGTAGCTGGGACTACAGGCACCCACCTCAACATCCAGCCGGCTATTTTTTGTTGCTGTTTGGCCACGGCCAGACTCAAATCCACCACCCTCAGTATATGGGGCTGGCACCCTACTCATTGAGCCACAGGTGCCACCTGAAAAGTAGCATTTTTGAGCATACACTATTGATGCTTTCTAGGCATTATCCCCTTTAAGTAGCACGACAACATTTTTTAAAGGCTTTATTTGCTTACTTTTGATAAGTGGTGATGTTCTTATTTCATAGATGAGGAAATTGGGCCTTGGAACTACTAGAGATGGTCAAAGAAGATTGTGTCTCAAAAAGGTGTGTGGTTA
Source organism: Arctocebus calabarensis (assembly GCA_963573935.1). Lineage (NCBI taxonomy): Eukaryota > Metazoa > Chordata > Mammalia > Primates > Lorisidae > Arctocebus > Arctocebus calabarensis. The sequence goes on from CAUYON010018514.1 coordinate 60,591, forward strand.
GATGTATCCTTGACACTACCTCTTTAGACAGCAATGTGAATGCCTTGCAGTTACTATAAAATCCTAAACTCCTAAGGTCCATCACGAGCCCACCCCAACAAACCCTTCGTTTGCACCATCCTCCATCACTGGACGCCACCACTGCTGTTCATTTTGTTTCTTTAACTACATCTTGGGTTTCTTCTCCATGGTCTTCATTTATGTTGCTAAAGAAATAACTCATCTTACCATCAACCTTGAATATCACTTTTCTAACTCTCTTATTAAAGTAAGCTACACTCCTTGAGGGTGGAATATTTTTCTTACAAATACCTCACAATGTATAATTACATAATTGTTTGTATGATTATTTATTTAACATCCATACTTCCCTATTGGATCATATGCTCCACATGCACAAAGATCGTATTTTTATTGCTCTCTGTTGAATTTCCAGGGCTCTACGTAGTGCCTGATATGTAGATAGGTGTTTCATAAATATTTGCTGAGTGAATGCATGAATGAACAAATGAACGAAGTGTGCCTAGGATTCTGGTTTTGGAATTTTAGTATTGTTTGTCATTTACTTTATTAAATAGCCATAAGTTTAAATTTATACTCTTACTTAAGAGTTGAAGCCAAAACTTTGAAATTGGCAACAGAATGAATGAATATCCACACAATCCAAAGTGACTTGGCGTGGCCTTTGTGTTTGCCACAGTGAACTTGACCACAAAGATGCTGTGTGCACTGCCAACCACAACTAGCAATTTCCTTAATTGTGAGCAGTGGTGTCAATCTTAAAAGCATAAGATATTCTTAGATGCTTATTTTTATCATTGGTTTTATTATAGACTTGCTAAAATAGGCCCGAACCATATGTCCCTCCATCGAGAAAAATCTGAGCACTGACTGCATGAAACAAAACACTTGCAGAGATATTGAGAAGCCACTTGTTTGACTTTGGAAATAAAGCACTAGTATTTTTTGCAACTCAAAAGAAAAGTCTTGGTTTGGAGCAGTACAACGAAAAGTGCAATCAGACAAACAGATGAAAAAAAATTGTTTGTCTGTTCGTTCAAGGTCAGTTTGGAATCACCGTGAAAGGGACATGTAATAATAGAAAAGCTGGTGGAGCCCAGATCTGCAGAAAGCATTGAAATTATTTTTGGCTGAAAAGAGGTAGCCAAGTTAAAAAAGGTGCCCTTATTGAGTGACACCATCATGTGGGTTCAAAAGACATACTTGAACGATTGGTGGAGAAAACAAGAGGTAGCCAGTCCTTTACATTTTAATGAAAGGGGACATAGGGATGACTTGGCTATATTGCCATCTTTACAATAACGCAGGTTATGAAGGCATGCTAATTTGCCAATGCTGCATGCAGTAGCAGGCTGTTGAAAGAATTTTCAATAAGATATAATTTTCAATAAGATATAATTTTCTCGCACTTCTTGATATTTGCCATTTGGTTTCAGAAGTTTCATGTGTCTCTGTTCCTAAAGTACTTTGACCCTGAGAGAGAGGATAAACCGAACCTGATATATGAGGTTCGTGCACCTTGTTGGAGGATGAATTTTCCCAAGTGGAAAGATCAATACAACACTGTCTTGCTAATAATAGTCTTGCAGTGAATCTTTCATCTGTTTTTCCTGATGGCAAGTAATTTATTCATTCATCAGAACAATTAAACCACAGCTTTAATGATGTTTTTCTTTTTGAGGTGGGTGTAATTACATGTACGTGGTAAAAATTTAAGCAGCACCAAGAATGTTTGGTAAAAATGAAACCTGTCTTCTTACTGGAAACCATAGTATAGGGCTTTGTGACTCCTTTCAGAGAGAGTCCATGCCTACCTGTGCATATATGCATAGACAAATATTTTCTATTTTATTAACACAGATGATAACATATTATACTCTCTTTCTAAACATCAAGATGGAAATCTCATAACAAAAGTCACCATTTTATTTTGTCTTGTTTTTCTTTTTAATTGAAATAGAGTCTTGCTCTGTCACTCAGGCTGGAGTGCAGTGGCATGATCATAGCTCACTGCAGCCTCAAAATCCTAGTCTCAGGCAATCCTTCCTCAGCCTCTTAAATAGCTAAGACTACAGGTGTGTACCATCATGCCCCCAAAATTAAAAAGTTTGCTACTACAGAGAGTGCTGGATACATAGCTTTGCATGCATGTCTTTGTACATGTGCACAAGAATATCTGGAGGATAAATTCCTAGAGGTTGCACTGTGGGTCAATTTAAATTCTACATTTAAAATTTTGAAACATATTTTCTAACCACCCCTTCCAGCATCAGTTTACAGTTCCACCAATCAGGGAAGGGAGAATTGTTTTCTCACACCCTTGTCAACAGAGTGTATTATCACATTTTAAAAATGTTCTCAATTTTATAGTGAAAAATACTATGTCATAGTAGTTTTAATTTGCTTTTCTATTATGATGAGTGAGGTTGAATATATTTTCAAGTGCTTCAAAATGATGGCAAGCGAATGTAAACATTATTTCATATTAAAACAAGCAGAGCATATAAACATTTGCACTGGAATTTTAAAGATAAAATATAACACTTTAAGGGAAATCCCCTACTGGTGCAGAGCTACATGTGCTAAATTCCAGACATCTTTTGCTATGAATTCTCTCTCCTGTGCTATTAAGAAATCTGTGATAGAAAAGTCTGAGGAATCCTGCATATTGGTGTGAGGGAGATTGTCTTAAAGTTTAAGAGAGCAGATGTCTACCTGCATAAGGAATGTCCTAAGTACAGAATCTGTTAGGTTTAGACATTAATATGTCTTCATTTAAAATGTATAATGAGTTAAAATAATTTTTTGTGAGTTGTCAGGAGTTGGCAATTAGAATGTTTTAATTCCTACCATTAGTTACACTCTGTCAGCCTCACTGAAATATAGGTTATGCCAGAAATAATTACATTTCCTACTTTCTTGAGTAAGTCTTAGGAGGAACCAGGGTGGTGAAGGATGAATTCCCATTTTGAATGAAAAAGCTTTGAAGGTGAAAGACCAGCGGGGAATTTGTCCTAACTGATAGGAGGAGCAAGGTTCAAGGATGTGGGGAATGGACATTGTAGGATTCTGAGCTCTGGTCATAGACCAAGGCTGATGGAATTGATGGTCTGTATCTGTTCCATTTGGTTGATGTTTTGAGACTTATTTTACTTCTCTGACTCCCATAGGAGTAGGAGACTTGGTGAGATGTATTAGTTAGACTATAGGCTAAGCTGCTATAACAAAGAACCCTTAAAATGCAATGATTAAAGTCATTTCCCTCCCATGTTACAGTCCAGGAGGATCCAGAGTTGGGTGGCCAGCTTGATTTCATGAACCTATCTCGAGTCTTTGGGTCCTTCTGTCTTATTTCTTGGCCATGTCCTTGAGTTTTGCCTTTATTCATGTGACTGAAACTGACTCATCAGCACTACATTCATGTTCCAGTTCATAGGAAAGGTGAAAGAGAGCAATTTCCTTTTTAGGTAAATGATGAAGATGCTGATATATCACTTGAATTCACATGATGTGTGTGAGAATTTAGTCACAGGGCAGGCTGAGAACTGAAAATCCAGTCAGGTGGCCACATGCCCTGCTGAAACCCCATGGGAGGGTATAAAATAAAGAAGAAGGGGCAGATGTTGAAGGACAATTATCTATCTCTGCCACGTGGACTAAGCCTGGCAGAATTATCATCCAGGAAAGGCAATAATTCTACATCTGTCTTCAGTCACATCTATTCCTAGCATCCTGAACTGGTACCAGGAGTGGACAAAATAGTGGGGAAAAGGAGGAAGCACTACTTTATTCTTTAATTCTTCAAGTAGGCCTCCTTTCTTTCTCGAAGACCCTGGCATCAAAGATGCTCAGTTATGTAACTTGGAAGCCATTCAGTCACTCAACAGATAATTACTGGACTACCTACTGTGCTCCAGGCATTGTCTAAATGCTTGGTGTAGAGAGGTTCTCCACTCATGGAGAGTGGAACAAGTAGATGTTAACCAAAGAAACCCACAGACAGATATATAATGACAAAATAGGATAAGTGCCATGAAAAGAGTAGAGGATTTTGTGGAAGAGTATAAAATATGGAATTAATCCATAGTAGACATTGAAGAAGGTCTTGGAGGAAGTAGTATTTAAGCTGAGACCTAACAGGATGGATGACAGAAGGGAAAAAGTTGTCTAGGTAGAATTTATTAGTCAGTTTGGGCTGTTACAACAAAATACCCTTGACTGGGTGGCTTATAAACAACATATGTTTATTTCTCACAGTTCTAGGGGCTGGGAAGTCCAAAATCAAGGCATCAGCAAATTCATATCTTATGAGGATCTGCTTCCTAGATGGCTGATTTTTTCACTTTGTCCTCATATTCAAGCTCTCTGGAGTCTCTTTCATAGAGCGCCAATCCAATCCATGAGGGGTTCACCCTGATGCCTCACCCCACCTCCCAAAGGCCCACATCCTTATATCTTCACCTTGGGGATGAGAATTTCAACACACGATTTTTAAGGCAACACAGACCACAACATAGAGGGGTTAGAATAGCAAATGAAGGGGAAAAAAGTGAATTCTGTGACTGGAGTGAGAGGCAGGGAAAGTTCTTTTGTGGACTTGTAGGCCTATATGTATCACATAGCTATTGCTGCATATCAAAGTCCCCTCAAAATGTAGTGGCTTAACATGACAGTCATTTATCAGTTCATGATTTTGCAGGTTGGAAATTTAGGCTAGACTCAGCAGGGAGGTTTTTGCATTCTGGGCTGAGCTCCCTTATGCACCTGCAGGTAGCTATGGGTCAGCAGGTGCCTCTGTTTCTGGGGGTGGGTTGACTATTGGCTGGAGCAGCTTGGCTCTCCTTGTGTGGTCTCTTATCTCCATTAGCCTTGCTTGGGCAGACTTGTTCACAAGGGGACAGAGTTCTAAGGGAAAATGGCTGCATGCAAGGCCTCTCTGGAAACTATGCTTTGAACTTAGCATTCCAAAACTTCTGCCACTGTTTCTTGGCCAAAGCAAGTCACACAAAGAGCCTAGATTTGAGGGGTGAGGAAATAGATTCCAACTCTTGATGGGAGGAGTTGCCAAATCACTGTAAAGGGCAGGGTCCAGGGACTGATTAAACAGTACCAAGTTGAACATTTAAACAAAAATTTGAATGGGCATTTATTTATTATCATGCATATTATGGAAAAACATTTTTGCAGCCAAGTAAAGAATCTATGTGATTAGAAGTCACAGGGGATTCTTAAGCAGGACCTAGCAATAAGTGGGCATGTGGCCAAAATCATTTGTATTACATAGTGGTGGAAATGTCCAAGAGTTTATGTCTTCCATTGCTGTCCTTGATGTGAGCTCTCTGGATGCAAGGTCTTTGGTGTCTTTTCCCAGGGCTACTGACTCAACCCTTTTGGTTGGAAATAAGAATTGAAAGCTCCATGTTTTCAGCACTTCCAGGTTTCCCATGAGGTGCTGCCGAGGGGGTTTCGCACAGACAGCTTAGCTTGTTTGGAGCTGTGAAGCTAATACCATCACCACAAGCTGAGCTGTGAAGAATCCCAGACTTGTCTAAATTATAATTTGTTTGTTGGGCCTTAAGGGGTGTCTGAAAAGCCTGTTCCAAATTCTCTCTCTCTCACAACACACAAGCTTATTTGCCCAAACTAGCATTTCCCTTCTGAGCATTTTTTAATGGCAGTATTTTGCCAAGTATGATGTGCTGGGTGTTAAGCTATTGTCTCTGAATTAACCCATCCATCTCAATTCTACTCTGTGATGCTCTGAGACTGGGACTCCATGAACCACCTTTCTCCTTTGCCAGCTGGGGACTTGTCACTAGGGAAACTGGAAAGAAGGAGAAAGGGGAATGGACGTTGTCCTGCTTATTTACTTAGTGTTCTGATCAGCAACACTCCAGCAATGATTCTTTACTCTGGCAGGGGCAGTTGATTATAGAAGCAACTGTCCCAGTTTCCAGTTTCTTCCTCCCACCCATGGCTCCTAGAGCCAGACTCGGGAGCCCCCTCAGACAGGCCAGCATTATCAGGGCATGTTCAGAGGTCTGAGTCCCCAGTGCCCAGGGGTTCTCCTTCCAAACCCCATGCTCTCCTTTGTGCCTTAGACAGTTACTGTTTCTGTGTTAATGCAAATATTCCAGTTTTACATTTTTAGTCTCCACTACTGTTTAAGAAATTCTGATAAACTCATGCAGTTCCAATTTTGTTGCCCAAATTTTGACTGCTATATATGGTATATAGGATTATTTTAAATGGTACCATGTTGAACATTTAAATAAAAATTTGAATGGGCATTTATTTAATATCATGCATAATACAGAAAAATATGACTATTATACCAAACTCCTTGAAGAGTATTGCTTACAATTTAAAAGAATGAATAACTTAGCTCATTATTTATTTATTTTTTAAATCCTAAGCATGATCTTCAATGAGTTTTTGGTATATTAGAGAACAATATTATGTAAATGGAACAAGTTGGGAATGGTGGGAATGGAAATGAAATTTTGTAAGCATTCAATTAAGATATGTCCAATTGGCCTGTTATTCTAATAAAAAGAGCCCTTTTAGCATGAAAATCATCTTGATTCCAAAGAAGAATCTAGTTATAGGGAAGATTAGAAAAGCTATGAAGTCTGATTTCCTATAATTCTTTACATTCCCAGGTCCATGTGTGATGTCACTAGGGTTCCAAGGGTAGCAGACAAACCTGGCATTTCCCCAGTACCTGGACTACAGTCAACAGCTGACTATTTGTTGAATTTGGAGGACAAGCTTTACATATTTCAGATCAGCCAATAGTTGACAGGGATGGCTGCCATTTTGAAAGTCATTCCCTTAGTTATGCAGACGAAGCTGTATGAAAGAAACCAGTGGAGTCAGTGAAGCTGAGGGTGAAGAGCCCTGTGTTTCACTCTTGGTACATTGCTGATTCTGAGTTTCTTTTCTGGTGGCAGTGTGAAGGTCAAATACCAGAACTGTGAAGGCTGTGTAGCAAGACCAGTGGAGGGAGGGGGTGGAGGGTGAGGGGGCAAGGTGGGGTGGGGCTTGGAGAGGCTGGAAGGGCTCCTTAAATGCTTTACTTATAGCTGACAAGGCACAACCTATAATGACATCCTGTTCTGAGAAATCTAATGCCATCTTTTCTTGCTTTAGCGTCAAGGCATTGAGGTAGTTATTTTTGTTCCAAGCCACTCCAGATGGGAGAAAGTCAACCCACACAGTCTGAAGAGGATACTAATCCTTCAAATAAGAGACTTCACAAGAAGCTACAGAGCTGTCCAGGCCTAATGAGGCTACTCCAATGGAAACTGTGCATTTAAAATGTGACTTCTGGATTATGCACAAATGAATAGAAAAGAAGCACAGGCCACTAAGAGGAGACTGGTGTTAGATAGTTGTCTCTGGAAGCAGTTCAGCAGAGGCAAACTGGCCGATGTGTCCTGCCATGACTGACATTCCCTGTCATGGGCTTTAATTTTACTTTACTTCTGAGAAAAAAGTTGACACAGGTGAGCTACAGATGGAAAGGAAGGGGGTATGAAGAACAATTTCACTTATACCTGAATGTGACAGCAAAAATTTTTCAATTTATACATTCAGTCCTTCACAGAGCCTTCATCTTTAGAGAGATTCTGACGTGCTAAAATTTTCTGGTTGAATGTTTTCCTTTAGGAATAGAGGTTGAAAGTTAAAGGCAAAAGCAATTCGGAACCACAATTTTTCTAAGACAGCTAATGGTCCCACTTGAAATGATCAATGTGACATAGAAAAAGATGGTTATTTGGTTTTCACACTGATTTTAATCTTTTTGAAATTTTTTCTGCACAGTGTCTTAAAAAGGACCAAATTTGCTACGTATTGGTAGATCTTCTGGAATATCTCTTCATCAAAAGTTCTTTTAAAACATTATTTTCTTAATCACTAAAGTTTGCAAAGTGTAAGAATGAAAGAAATCAAGGCAACTTTCTTTTTCTTGATTTCTGAATTATTTTTGACTTATTCCTTTTCACTGCACTATATCTAAGCAGTTCCCAAGTCCCACACACTGGAGCCAGTCATTCAACAGATCTTTACTGAGCACTCAGTATGTGCAATCTTCTCCCTCAGCCTGGGGATCGTTTTTTCTGAGTTTTCATTCAGTGCGTTTTATTGTGGGTCCTTAGCTTCTTGTGACGTGGGATATCTGCCATTGGCACTGGAGGTGTTCTGACATCTTTGGCATCAAATATATCGCTTAGATTATTGCATCTCCTGTGTCCAAGCATAGAAATGATCATTATAGGTATACATATATCCATCCATTTAAATAAGGAAATAAATTTAATTTTCATTTATTAAGCACACAATGTGCCAGGTAGGATTGTGTTTACCCTGCAAAGATGACATGGACTCTGCCACTCAAAATTGGATTTGGATATTAAGGCTGGTGATGCTACATGTGCACCAAGAGGTAGGAAAATGTTTATCACTCATAGCCTGAGGCATTCCCGTAATGGTAATAGACTCCCAAGCAGGTCCAAAAAGGGCTTCAGAGTATAGGGAAAGAAGACTCCTTTAGAATTTATGGGGGCCAGAGGGTGGGAATGGGATGGGGGTCTTATGTGATAGGTAGGACTTGTGTAGTATGAATTCCTGCTGGTGCCAAAAATATCAGGGTTTCTTATCAGCCAGCCCCTTAGTAGGGTGGAGGGGGAAGGAAGAACTTCCAATAGTCAATAGTCAAACATCAAAAATGGAGACCAACTATTTTTTCCCCCATTTTTTTTACCTTGGTAAAATACACATAACAAAGCCAATCATCTTAACTATTTTTTTGTTTGTTTGTTTTGTTTTTGTTCTTTGAGACAAAGATCTTTCTCTGTTGCCTGGGTTAGAGTACAGTGGCATCATCATAGCTGGCTGTAGCCTCCACTCCTGGGCTTAGGTGATCCTCCTACCTCAGCTTCCTAAGTAGCTACAGGTTCACACTACTATGCCCAGCCAATTAAAAAAAATTTTTTTCCAGAGATAGGGTCTCACTATTACCCAGGCTGGTCTCAAACTCCTGGCCTCAAGGGATCCTCTTGCCTTGACCGCCCTAAATGCTACAATTATAGGGGTGAGCCACCATGCCTGGCCTGCCTTAACTATTTTTAAGTGTATAATTCAGTGGTATTAAATATCCCAAATGTTATGCAACCTTCACCACCATCCATCTCCATAACTCTTCATCTTGCAAAACTGAAGCTCAGTACTAATTAGACAGTAAATCTCTCCTCTCCTTTCCCAGCCCCTGGCAACCACTATTGTACCTTCTGTGTCTCCAATTTTGACTACTCTAGGTGCCTCCTATAAGTAGAGCCATACAGTATTTGTCTTTTGCAATTGGCTTCTTTCATTTAGCAAAATGTCCTCAAGTCTGTTGCAATGTATCACAGACTTTCCTTCCTTGTAAAGGCTGAATAATATTCTGTTTACAGATAGACGGCATTTTGCTTATTCATTCATCAGCAGACACTTGGGTTGCTTCAACATTTTAACTATTGTGGTTTATGCCACTATGCACATGGGTGTACAGATAGTTCTTCAAGACCCTGCCTTTAATTTTTGGGGGGTTATATACCCAGAAGTGGAATTGCGTTATCATCTGGTGGGCCTTTTATTACAATTCACTTGTGATGTTTGGCTGATGACTAAAACATGTAATTTGAGTATAAACTGGTTTAATTCAGCCATTGTGATTCTCCATAAGGCTTGTACCCTGAAGCCAGTAGGGGAAATGAAAGTTTCATTGAATGATTTATATAGAAGCCCAGCATTATGTATGTTGAGAAGTGAAATGAATACTTTGGTTAGAACACAAAAGAATATAAGAAGTGTCTCAGACAGGCTTTGTACTATGGTTTTTGTGTGTACAGAGACATGAGTGAGCTTGACTTATATTTTGGCTATCTGGGAGGCAAGAGATTCATGGAATTCTTTCCTACAAAGAGAGAAGGTTGGGTAAGGAATTGTTTCTACCATTGGCTAGTCTAGATGGCCAGATCATTGGCAATGGTCCATGAGTCTATAAAAGTGAACAGATGGGTAGGCATCTTGTCCTAAAGTTCAGTCAACTGTGTTGACTCTTTTTTTTTTTTTGAGACAGAGCCTCAAGCTGTCACCCTGGGTAGAGTGCTGTGGCATCACAGCTCACAGCAACCTCCAATTCCTGGGCTCAAGCGAGTCTCCTGCCTCCGCCTCCCAAGTAGCTGGGACTGCAGGTGCCCGCCACAACACCCGGCCATTTTTTGGTTGCAGCCTCATTGTTGTTGGTGGGCCTGGGCTGGATTTGAACCTGCCAGCTCAGGTGTACGTGGCTGGCACCTTAGCCTGTTGAGCCACAGGCGCTGAGCCTTAAAAGTTTTTAAAAGAAATCGCTGTGAATATTTTTCACAAATTCCTAGGGTTATTTTCCATGCGTATTTATTTTACATTGTTAAGATAATGATTTTTCACTTACTCTTATAAATGTTTTTCCAATTATTGTTTTTAAAGCTGTACAAAACTAATTTTTCTTCATAGGCTAATTTTCTAAATTTTGTTCTACTTAATATTTTGTTCTTTTACTGTTTAAACTGTTTTCTTATAAAGTGAGACACAGGCCAGGTACAGTAGCTCACACCTATAATCTTAGCACTCTGGAAGGCCAGAGGTGGGAGGATCACGGGAGCTCAGAAGTTTGAGACTAGCCTCATCAAGAGCCAGACCCCATCTCTACAAAATATAGAAAAATTAGCCAGGCATGGTGGCTTGCACCTGTAGTCCCAGCTACTTGGGAAGCTGAGGCTGGAGAATTACTTGAGCACTGGAGTTTGAGGTTGAAGTGAGCTATGATGCACTCTAGTCAGGGCAAAAGAGCAAGACTCTGACTCAAAAAGGGGAAGGAAGGGAGAGAGGGAAGGAAAAGAGAGAGAGAGAAAGAAAGAAAAAGAAAGTACAAAAGAAAGAAGGAAGGGGCTCAGCGCCTGTGGCTCAAGCGGCTAAGGCGCCAGCCACATACACCTGAGCTGGTGGGATCAAATCCAGCCCGGGCCTGCCAAACAACAATGACGGCTGCAACCAAAAAATAGCTGGATGTTGTAGTGGGTGCCTGTGGTCCCAGCTACTTGGGAGGTGGATGCAGAAGACTCACTAAAATCCAGGAGTTGAAGATTGCTGTGAGTTGTGATGCCACGGCACTCTACCCAGGTCAACAGCTTGAGGCTCTGTCTCAAAAAAAAACAAACCAAAGAAGGAAGGGAGGGAGGGAGGAAACAGAGAGAAAAGGAGAAAGGGAGGGAGGGAGGGAGGGAGGAAGGAGAGAGAGAGAAAAGGAGATAGGGAGGGAGAGAGAGAGAAAGAGGAATGAAGGAAGGGAGGGAGGGAGGGAGAGAGAGAGAAAGAACTAAGACACAAACACACACATCAGCTTAGGCCTACATGGAGTCAGGATCATCAATATCACCTCCACATTGTCCCACTGGAAGCTGTTCAGGGCCAGTAACATTCATGGAGCTGTCATCTTCTATGATAATAGTGGTTTTTTCTGGAACACCTCCTGAAGGATCTGCCTGAGGTTGTTTTAAACTTAATATTTTTTGTTTGTTTGTTTGTTTGTTTGTTTGCTGGGGCTGAGTTTGAACCTGCCACCTCCAGCATATGGGGCCAGCGCCCTACTCCTTTGAGCCACAGGTGCCGCCCACTTAATGGAGTTTTTATTAAGTAAAAGGAATATATTCTATACACAATGCGCTATGATGAAGTTGGGGTAATTGGGATGTCTATCACCTCAGATATTTATCTCTTCTTTGAGTTAGGAACGTTGCAACTCTTCTTTACTGACGATTTTGAAATACCCAATACATTGTTGTTAACTACAGTTCCCGACTGCACTACTGAATACTAGAACTTCTATCTACCTATTGTTTTATTCTCCATTAACCAACTTTTCTTCACTCCCCACTCTCCTCTGGTCTTTCCGGCCTCTGGTAACCACCATTCTACCCTCTGTCTTCATGAGGTCGTCTCTTAAGTTCCCACGTATGAATGAGAACATGACATATCTATCTTTCTGTGCCACATCCTGGTAGTTTGGAGATTCAGAGCATCAAAGTGAGGTTTGATTTACTCAAGCAAGAATTCAAGGTCAAATACTGTGCTAGGTAGGGGTGTAAACATCATCTCATTTGATTTTTAGAGTAGATATTATTTGTATTCATTATTTAAGTCAAACTAGAGAGTGTAATGATTTCCCCAATGCCATTTAGAGCCAGCTAGGAGTCCAGGTCCATAGTTTCTCCTGTCTCCTATTCAGCTACCCGATTCCTACAATTGTGCCGGGGTGCCAGAAGGACTGGGAGGGTGGCTGCCTGGGAATATTCCTTAATGGAAATGTGAGTTTGTTAATCGACAACCATAATTGTTTTCTAGTATGATAACAGTCCACACAGTTTTCTCATTTTTATCCAGCAGAGCTTAGCATCCAAGACATTTCCTGGTCTGTTTCAACAGCGGTTAGAAATTAAAAACAAACAAACAAAGTTGAGCTGGGAGACTTGGAGAGAAATTTGGCCAGTTATGTTACACTGTAGAAAATTGCCAATATTTGACCAAGTTGGGTCCACAAACCCCAGAATTTCTTATATATATCCTAATATATAAAGTTAATACATATACACATAAGTGAACTAGTTATTGTGCCAAGATATATTTATGAGAGATTGCACTTTTGTTTGCAAAATAGTAAATGATGTAAATCTAAATATCTATTAAGAGCTAAGTAAAAAAATCATTATCTTGCATCCATACAATGGAAAACTATGTAACCATTAAAATTAATAAAGTACAAAAAAAGGGAAGATATTCTAAAATAATGGTTGAAAGAATAGCATAGCAAATAAATAAATCAGTAACATAATCATTTATTACCATTATCAAGTGCTTGTTTCGGCAGCACATATATTACCTTTATCAAGAATTATGTACAGGCTCAGCGCCTGTGGCTCAACAGGCTAGGGCGCCAGCCACATACACCTGAGCTGGCGGGTTCGAATCTAGCCCGGGCCCACCAAACAACAATGACGACTGAAACCAAAAAATGGCTGGGCGTTGTGGCGGGAATATATATATGGAATCAACCTAAGTGCCCATCAACTGATGAATGGATAAAGTACTATCTCACATGTGTGTATACGTATATACGTAGCTGTATAACTCAGCCATAAAACATAATGAATAATGTCTTTTGCAGCAACTTGGCTGGAACTAGAGGCCATTCTTCTAAATGAAGTAGCTCAGGAATCGTGAAAAAAAAATTGCATGTTCTGACTTGTAAGTAGGAGCTAAATAATGAAAATACATTGTATACAGACTGATATAATGGATCTTGGAGACTCAGATGGGGGCTGGGGGTAAGAGATGAAAAATTACCTCATCCACATAATGAAAAACCACTTGTGCTCCCACACTATTATTAACTCTTCATAAACATTTCCATAATTAATGTTATAGTAGAAGATGCCATAATTTATATAATTCACTTTCATTTCAGATAATTAGGTTTTTCTGATTATTTTTACTATTATAAATATGATACAAAAGAAGTCTTTGTGAATAAACCACATATATAAGTTTCCACAAACTATCACAGTAAATTTTTAGAAATAGAGTTGCGGAGTCGAACATTTTTCAGGTTCATGATACATGTCTCCAAAATGGTACTTTTTTGTTTGAATATTTTTTATTACTAATTGTCTACTTATAGTTACAAAAAAAAAATGTGACCTAGATAGGTACCTAGATTCCTTTCTAGGATTAAAAAGGTATTTTTCTGGCTCAGCGCCTGTGGCTCAAGTGGCTAAGGCGCCAGCCACATACACCTGAGCTGGTGGGTTCGAATCCAGCCCAGGCTCGCCAAAGAACAATGGCGGCTGCAGCCAAAATATAGCCAGGCGTTGTGGCAGGCACCTGTAGTCCCAGCTACTTGGGAGGTGGAGGCAGGAGATTCTCTTGAGCCCAGGAATTGGAGGTTGCTGTGAGCTGTGATGCCGCGGCACTCTCTCCAGGGTGACAGCTTGAGGCTCTGTCTCAAAAAAAAAGGTATTTTTCCTTTCTTCCTTTCTTTCTTTCTTTTTTTTTTTTCCTAGCCTGGGCAATAGAACACAGTGATGTCATCATAGCCATTGCAACCTCAAACTCTGGGCTCCAGTGGTCCTCCTGCCTCAGCCTCCAAAGTAGGTGGGACTATGAGTGTGTGCTACCATGTCTGGCTAATTTTTTTTTTTTTTTTTTGTAGAAACAGGGTCTAACTATGTTGCTCAGGCTGGTCTCAAATTCCTGGATTCAAACAATCCTCCTTCCTTGGCCTCCCAAAGTGCTGAGATTACAAGCATGAGTCACTGTACTTGGCCAGTATTCTGTCTTTCTGTGTTCTCCCCAGTACAATGTTGCTCCAGGTATCTCAGATTTTCCTCTTTCACTCCCCTCTTTCAGATATTTCCTAAAATATTATCTTCTCAGTGATGCCCTTCTTATGCATAGTAAATAGATAAATGTTTTTAAAAATGATAGTTGAATAGCTGGGCATTGTGGCAGGCACCTGTAGTCCCAGCTACTTGGAGGCTGAAGCAAGAGAGTCACTTAAGCCCAAGAGTTTGAGGTTGCTGTGAGCTGTGACACCACAGCACTCTACCAAGGGTGACATAGTGAGACTCTGTCTCAAGTAGCCTTAAAGAAAGATGGAGACTTTACCTCTTTCATGTTTACATGGACAGAGCTGGAACACATTCTTCTTAGCAAAGTATCTCAAGAATGGATGAAAAAGTATCCAATATACTCAGCCCTACTATGAAGCTAATTTATAGCTTTTATATGAAGGCTATAACCTAATTATAGCACAAGAATATGGGGAAAGGGGCAAGGGAGGGGATGGGAAAAGGGAGGATGGGTGGAGAGAGGGTAAATGTGGGATCACACTTATGGTGCTTCTAAGAAGGGTACAGGTGAAACTTACTAAATGCAGAATACAAATGTTTTCATACAATAACCAAGAAAATCGCATGAAGCTTATGTCGAACAGTTGGATGAAAATATTTCAGATTGTATATGAAGCCAGCACATTGTACCCCATGATTGCACTAATGTACACAGCTATGATTTAATAAAAAAAAAAAAAGGTAGTTGAATAAGTAAATTCAAGATACTCTAAACTTTGATACTCTAAATCCATCTTGACTCAGAAATTCTATAAGATCCCTTTTCCATAAAAATAGTAAAGAATATATATCCCACATATTAAAAAGGACACCCGGATAAACATTTGAAAGAAGAGTATTTTAATGATTTATAAAATTAAATAAAAATATTCTTCTTTGAAATTAGTTTAACCAATTCATCCATATATCTATAAAGTCTCTTGTCTTCTTATAAATAATAAAACTGATTGAGATACTGCAAATCATAATCCAATCAGAATCTGATCTAGCAAATTAAGATCCTTTCCATTGCAGGATGAGGTACAGGAAGCTGAAGCAGGATGAAATGATGGACCAGAGATTTTTCTTCTGCTCTGTTATTTCTACCAGTTCAAAAATTAATAGAAAATGAAAGGAACCTCTACAACCTGAAATGCATCTATGATAAACACCTAGCTAACATCATACATATGACAAAAGACTAAAAGCTGTTTCCCTAAGTTCAAGAATAGCATAAAGATGTCCACTCTTCTTGTTGACTTGCCTAAGTTCTTCATAGATTCTGGTTATTGTCCTTTATCAGATGTATAGCATTTGAATATTTTCTTCCATTTTATATGTTGTCTATTTTCTCTTTTGATTGTGTCCTTGGCTGTGCAGAAGCTTTTTAATTTGGTCAAATCCCATTTATTTATTTTTGTTGTTTCTGTAATTGTTTTTGGAGTCTTCTTCATGAATTCTTTGCCTAGGCTGTTATCTACAACCAGCTGGGGGGAGGGGAAAGAGGGGATGGGTAAATTCACACCTATTAGGTACAGTGCACGGGATCTGGATGAAGGGCACATTGATAACTTTGACTCAATCTGTACAAAAAAAGTGTAAATAAATCCTGTGTACGCCCTAATATTCTGAAATTTAAAACAAAAGATGTCTACTCTTATCCCTTCTACACAACATAGAAGTGACTAGAAGTTCTAGTCAAAGCAATTAAGCAAAATAGAAGTCTTCCATTTGTAAAGAAAGAAGTAAAACAATTAGTATTTCCAAATGACAAATGTATATTTTTAAAATCCCAACAAATCCACCAAAAAAAAACTATTGGAACTAATAAACAACTCCAGTTCAGTGCAATCTCTCTTAAAATTTCAGCTGACTACTTTATAGACACTGACATACTGAAACTAAAATTCAAATGCAAAGGCAAGGGATACCTAATAGCCAAATTTTCTTGCAAAGAAAATAGAAGTTAAAAGAATCGTGTTTCCTAATTTCAAACTTATTGCAAAACTATAATAATCAAAACAATGTCAGAACAGACACAAAAGTAGACACATAGATCAAATAAACAGAATTGAAACCTTTACATTTATGGTGAATCTATTCTCAACAAGGGTGCCAGGACAATTCAATAGGAAAAGAATAGTGTTTCACCAAATGATGTCGGGACAGTTGGATAGCCACATGCGAAATAATTAAGTTGGGTTTTTACTTCCTACCACATTAAAAAAATTACTCAAAACGCATCATAAACCTTAATGTAAGAGTTAAAACTACTGGCTCGGCGCCTGTGGCTCAACGGGCTAAGGCGCCAGCCACATACACCTGAGCTGGGGGGTTCGAATCCAGCCTGGGCCTGCCAAACAACAATAATGGCTGCAACCAAAAAATGGCCAGGCGTTGTGGCGGCCACCTGTAGTCCCAGCTACTTGGGAGGCAGAGGGAAGAGACTCGCTTGAGCCCAGGAATTGGAGGTTGCTGTGAGCTGTGATGCAATGGCACTCTATCCAGGGTGACAGCTTGAGGCTCTGTCTCAAAAAAAAAAAAAAAAAGAGTTAAAACTACAAACTCTTTTTTTTAAGTAGTAAAAAGTTTAATTTACCTTTTGCAAGAAAAAAGAGGGCAAGAAAGAAAGAGCAAGAAAAGGAGGAGCGGCAAAACTACAAACTCTTAAAAAAATAATTAGAGAAAGCATACATCATACCTTTGTGACCCTAGATTATTAGGCAATGATTTTATTGTACCTAGCAACAAAAAGACTACTGACGATATCAACAATAGAAAAAGTGGATAAATAGGGCTTCACCTGAATTAGAAACCTGGGTGCTTGGAAGACACTGTCAGGAGAGTGAATAGACAACCCACCAAAGGGGAGAAAATATATGTCTAATAATGCATTTTGTTTGATTCCATTTACATGAAATGTCCAGGAGAATCACTTCTATAGAAATAGCAAGTAGAATGGTTTTTACAGGGGTACAGTGAAGGTGGGGATGAGGCACAACTACGGTCACGTAGAGAGTTTATTGTGGAGGTAATGAAAATATTCTGGAATTAAATAATGGAGATAATTGCGAGTATACTAACACCACTCAATTGTACACATTAAATAGATGGATTTTTTCTTTTTGTTTGTTTGTTTGTTTGTTTGTTTTTGGCCAGAGCTGGGTTTGAACCGCGACCTCCGACATATGGGGCCAGCACCTTACTCCTTTGAGACACAGGTGCCGCCCTAAATAGATGGATTTTATGGCATGTGAATTATAGCCCAGGAAAGCTGTGATATTTTATTTTTTTACTTTTTATTTTTACTACAAAATATTTAGGGGGTACAAATGTTTTTTTTACTTGGATACCTTGTTTAACACTTGTCAGGGTTTTTAGTGCACCCATCACAATAATAACATCCATTGTCTCTGACAGTTTTTATACTTCATCTCCCTCTCGCCACCTCCCTTCTCGGTTCCCATTGTGCCTGTCATTTAACTCTCAATTAATAGTGAGTACATGTGGTAGTTGTTTTGTCCATTCCTCAGATACTTCACTTAAGATAATGGTCTCCAGTTTCATCCAAGATGCTCAAAATACATTATTTCACTCCTTTTCACAGTTGAGAAGTATCCCATGGTTTCTAAGGTAGGACAATTAAGTTCGTAAACTTATCCTAGAAAAACTGCTACATACCTCACTGCTGAATATCACTACAGTTACCTTCAAGTACTGCCCTTGGGAAGCTGTGCAGTGACACCAGCTCCTAGTCCACCCTTCGAAGCAATTTGGAACTCTTTTTCTGGAATGACCATCAGAGCTGTCGTTGTACAAGGTCTGACAATTAAATTCATGAACTCATCCTACAAAAAGTGCCATCCACCTAATTGCTGAATATCACCAGGATGGTCACCAGACGCCCAAGGGGAGTAGTTCGAAGGTGACTGTAGTGATATTCAGCAATGAGGAATGTAGTACTTTTTCTAGGATTTGTTTGAGAACTTAATTGTCGGACCTTGTGTAGCAACAGCTAAGATGGCTAATTAGCCTGATTTGATCATTCCACAATGTATACATGAATTGAAAAAATCACATTGTACCCCATCATTATGTGGGTCACTATGAAAGTTTTGAGACAGACTGTGTTATGGTCTGTTATTTCACTTTCAAGAAACACACTTGACAGTGTCCTTTCTGATTCACCCATACAAGTTTCAACTTGCTCAGCTTATCAGTGTTGCGGGGAAGGCTTTCTTTGTTTCCATCTGCATGCATTTTACATTTCTTGATTTTTGTGTATCTCAAAACTTTTGTTAATAACCCACATACATACTATTATTATTTCTCAGTTAAAATAAAATAAAACATTAAAGAGAAAATCCAGGAAGACAAGAACCATTGTTTCTTTGTTCACTGATGTATTTTGAGCTTCTAGAATTTGGTGTTGCATTCACCAAAGACACTCAATAAACATTTGTTGAGGCAGCAAATGAATTTTCCCCTTCTCCATTACCCACCACAACCAATCACCAAGTCTAGATTCTACTTCCAAAGTGTCTCTCAAATCCATTCTCTCAAGTCCTCTCACCATCTGCACACCCCCACACCAGGTCAGCATCATCTCTGTCCTGGATATGACCGGGATCCTCAGTTGTTCCCACCAAAAATTTCTATTCACATCAGCCAGAGTGATCTTTGGAAAGGTAAATTTCCATCACATCCCAGCCATTCCTTAAATCCCTCACTAGAAACTCATTGCTTTCAGGATAAAAAAGATAAATACTTTGCATGGCCTGAAAAGCATCACTATTTGGCCCCTACCTGTCTCTCAAGGCTCAGTCATGCCTCTTTCTCCCTCCCTCCCTCTCCCTCTCTCTCTCTCTTTCTCTATCTCTAAGCTCCTCCCCATTGGCTTCCTTTCAAGTTTCAATCTGCACTACCCTGCATGCTTTCTACGTGTCATCCCTCCTACCTGAGACACTCCTCCCCGTGCGCTTTTGTTTAGTTAATTCTGACTCTTTCTCCCTGTAAGCTCCGTGAAATACGAGACTATGGCTTCTTGGTTCATCATTATATCCCAGACTCTTAAACTGAACCCCAGAATATAGTAGAATATAATGAATGCCAGTTATCTGCACTGAAGAACACTTTGCCAACATGAAGGATGGGTTAGTCAGGCAGCAGCTTCCTGAGCCACTTGACCCTAAATCAGGCTCAGCCCATTTCCAGCCCTCAGTGAGTTTTCAATCCTATATGGACATTCCAAGTGGTCTTAAATTCTGACAGCTTTTTAAAATCATCTGTGACTGATTTAGTTTCTCATCCCAAGAGTTCCAATTTAACAACCCATGAATGGATTAATAAATTGTGGTATGTGTATACCATGGGATACTATGCAACATTAAAAAAAAACGGAGATTTTATGTCTTTTATGTTTACACAGATGGAGCTGGAAAATATTATTCTTAGTAAAGTATCTCAGGAATGGAAAAATATATATCCAATGTTCTCAGTACTACTGTGAAACCAATTTATAATCACTCACACTTGCATACGAAAAAAATGAAACACAACTATAGCCTAGGATGAAGGAGGGAAGGGGAGAGAGAAGGAAAGGGAGAGGAGTGGGTTGATAGAGGGAAGGTTAGTAGGGGGACCACACCTATGGAGCATAATGCAAGTACAAGTTGGATCTATCAGGTGTAGAACACAAATGTCTTAACGCTGTAATTGGGTAAATGCGGTGAAGGCTATGTTGATTAGTAAGATGCAAGCACTCCAACTTGTATAAATAATCAACACATTGAATCCCATAATGGCATAAATGTATTCATGATCTATGTACAAATAACTTAATAAAAAAATAAATTAAAAAAAAAAAGAGTTATGATTTAATTTCCTGAGTGTTTGCTCCATGCCTGGCGCTGGCCTCATGTTGCTTCACAGTGTCAGACACAATCACCTGTTTCCTTTCTATGTCAGATTCATGCTCTTACATGCACATGTCCAAGATGCACAGAGGGAAGGAGTGGCCCTGCCACAGGGGCAGGAAGGCTTCCTGCAGATAGAAATATTCAATATTTGAGCTCGTTCTGCAACAAAAAGGAAGAGTTTACCAAGTAGACAAGGAAGAGGCAAGACCTTTCAGGCAGGAAGACCACTAACAGAACTGCAAAAAAAATTGGCCTTATACAGAAGGGGTTCAAAGATTCTAGAGCATTATTTTTTAAAAAAATATATTGAATCCTAAAGAATGGATGGATGGCACAAGAGAGTGGTTGTCTACCCCATACAGAGCCTCTCATCAAAGAGTATGGTTGTCTACCCCATACAGAGCCCAGGGACCCACTCAGCCAAACTTCTCCAGTCTCTCCAGGCACCAAAGAGTGAGTCATCCCCGGAATTCCCCTGCCACCAGCTATCACAGAATCCTCCGAGGATGTGGGCAGAGTCTCCATGGACTCTGGGACAGCAGAAACAAGAGGAGGATGAAGGAGGAAAACGGAAATAGGCCACTCCCTCAAGGCCCAGGAAGATTACAAGTCCCCCCATGTCTACCGTGGGGTGGGGTATGTCCCTGCTACCTCCCCTGTCAGTCTCACTCCTGTGGCTGCACTGAAGCTACTCTTCTGGAAGAACTCCGTACATATCTCTACTTTCTAGGTATGTCTAATCAAACCAACAACCACACACTATCCCAGTGACAGCAAAAGTTGTCCAGACTAAGACACCTGAAATGTCTGTGCTAGGGAGGAATGAGTTAAGAACTTGGGGGTTGTTAAGGAAAGAGAAAGCCACATAGCATGAAAGGTCAGCCTCACCAGACTTTAAATGATTTCAAGAGTACAGCAGGGCCTGGAGAGCAGAGGATGGGGCAAGAGAAAGAGTCCAGAGAGAGCCAGCAGAAATAGGCTCAGAGAACCCTCCAGAAAGCTGGAATCCTAAGAAATCAAAGCTGGAATAACACCACCTCTTGCTACTCCAACTGTGGTGCCCAAACCCCTAGCATCACTATCAGCTGGGAGCTTGTTGGAAATGCAGAATCTTAGTCCCCAGTCCCATTTAGTAAGATTCCCAGATGATTCCTGTGCACATTAAAGGTTGAGAAGCCCTGCTTGGGAGTCCTAACTCAGCTGCATAACAGAAGAGAATCTCCTGCAACTTTTTTCAGCTATAGATTCCTAAGCCCCACTCTGGATTGATTGTTTAGAATTTCTGAGCACTATGTATAGCATTTTTTTCCCATAAAACTCTATCAGTAATTCTAATGATACCAGTTCACATGATACAGGAAAGTAGACTGCAAAGGGATCTGGTCTGAAGGCCAAGTGTATTATTGGCTTCGCACAGGAAAGAATTCAAGAACAAGCTGATGGAGCAAACCAAAAACAAGTTTACTGAAGTAACAGACAAAAGGAAGGCTTGCTCCATAGGCAGAGAAGTGCAACACAGAGTAGAAGTTTGTGAGTTTCCAAGGTCTTATTTTATATCTTCTATTTAATTTTATGTTAAGCAGAGAGAGAATTATTCATAAGATTTCTGGGAAAGGGACCCAAGACCATATTGGGTAATTTCCAGGAGTTGCCATGGCATTTGTAAACTGTCACAGTGCTGGTTGGAGTTATAATATATTATAATCAGTGTGATGAGCAGTAAGGGTGGCCTGAGGTTGTTTTTCATGGCTATCTGGGTTCTAGCTGGTTTGGGCCAGTTCTTCTCTGTCAACTGATTTATCAGAGACCTTGGTTCAGGTCTTACGACTCCTTCTCAAGCAGGGCTTGCCATTTCCCTGTCTCACACAGAGTAGAATGGGAACCACTGACCTGGTCCAAGCTGTTCAACCTAAAGATGAGAGGACTGAAGAACACAGTGGCAACAACCAGCTTTGTATTCCATTAAGAGATCTGATTAGGGCCTCAGTCTAGAGACAACATTTAAGGAAAGAGCTAGAAGATATGAGTTTAAACCCCAGCTGCCCTTTCATAGCTAGGTATCTCCAGATAAGTCTTTTCCCTTCTCAGAACTCAGTTTTCTTACCTTCAGGGAAAGATACCCCCAACCAGAGAAGGGAAAGGACTCAAAACAGATGGAGCTGAGCTCAGAAGAGTCAGGTGGGAAGCGGAGCCCTGCCATCCACCAGCTGTACCATTAAGGGAAAATACTGAGGGGGTAGCAGCAGGAGCAGAAACAAAGGCGAGAAGCCAACAGGTATTGATTTAAGCTTGGCCAGGCTGTGCTCGGTAATGTTTATAAGTGATAGAAACTCAAGCACATGAATGGAAAATCTTTCTTCAGTTAGAGAAGCAGGTCCCGACACAGGCTTCTCCCAAGACTGCTCCTCACATTTCTGGAGAAGGAAAAATTATCCAAGTATGGTGACCAACTGTCCAGGTTTGCCTGGGACTGGAGTTTCCTGCAACACAGGACTTTGCAGGTTAAACGGAGACGCTTGGTCACCCTAATCCCAGGGGTGAGGGTGGGTGGACTAAAGCCTCTTCGTTGCAAAATGAGATGTATAAAAGGCTTCAGCCAGTTCTGGTAACATGAAAGGGAACTGCTCTCATTCTTCCACAAGGATTCACTGAGCACCTATAATGAGCCAGACCATGCCAGGTGTTCAGCAATAACTGTGAAAAACATACTGCCTCCATCCTCATAGAGCTTTATAGCCAAGAGGAAGATACACCTCACCATTGTATCATGACATGGAATCCAACTACCTTGCAAAGGAAAACTGAGGCTAAGGAAGGTGAAGTGACCTGCTTGAAGTTACACACCAGAAAGTCATGAAACCTATGCTGAAAACCAAATTCGCATGCTGCCAAAGTCCATACACTCAAATAATATTTATTGAACACTAGTTACGTAGCAGACCCTGGGGATACAAATACAAATTTGGGGGCCATTCTTAGAGTGTAGCAATTCTCAATAAATCTTTGATAAGAGTATTGAATCAAGCAGCTCAAAGCCCACAGGAGAGGTAGACATGTCAAAAATACGTGCAGTAGAATAGGGGAGAGCTATGACAGAGGTAGAGCAGTCACCTCTCATCTGTGGTTTTGCTTTCTGCAGTCTCAGTTACCTTCAGTCAAACTATATTTTCAGTCTGAAAATATTACAAACAATAGGATATTTTGAGGGAGACAGAAAGAGACCACATTCACAAAATTTTTATTTCAGCGTATTGTTTTAATTGTTCTACTTTACTACCACTGTTGTTGATCTCTTGCTGTGTCTAATTCATAAATTAAAGTTTAGGTATGTATATATAGAGTCCAGTACTCTCTGTGGTTTCCAGCATCCAATGAGAATCTTGGATTCTCATATCCCCCACAGATAACAGGGTACTACTGTATGCTCCAGTGCAGGAGGGCACAGACAAGAGATAAATTTCATTTTCAGGGAGGAGAGTAAATCAGGGTAGTGTCTTACATTGGAGGTAGTTTTTATCCAACGCAGAAGGTGCAAATGAGTTCTAGGCAGACGAAACAAACGCAAATGCATAGCAGTATGAGGTAATGTTGAATTTTCTGGGAATTATGCTACCTTTTGACTGCCTTAAGGTTGTTTTCTTCCAACTTAAGCATACAACTTAACTCAGTCCAATTCAATTCGCTGGACCTTTATTAAATGCCTGAGATGTTTTGCATGCATTATCTCATTGAATCCTTGCAGCCTTTCCCCCCATTATACAGATGAGCAAATTGAGGCTCAGGAATACATTTGCATTCTCTGTTGTTCTTCCCACTAGAGATACCAGGCCACTCCTTCCCCATGTCTTACTGCAATGGAAAGATGTCCTCCCAGCAGACCTCAAAACCCTTTGGATCAGGAGACTCTCTCTGCCCATTTCATTGTGTCTTTTCTTCCCTGGGAAACTAGAGAGGAGAATGCATACAAAGTCATGAAGCTTTAAACCTTGACTAGGCACTAAATATCATTCCATTTATCATTTAACAAATCTTTATTGAATACCAGTTATGTGCCAGGCCGTGTTCTTAGTACTGTGGATACAAAAGTGAGTAAAACAGACAAGATTCCTGCCCTCATGAACATTACATTGCAGCAACTTCTCAAAGTTGGAAATAAAGGTTTTGAGAGGTTCTGTGGCTCGTCCAAGGTCATGTGGCAATTTTGTTGCACAGTTAGGCTGAAGCTCAAGTCCACCTGACTCTCTGTACTGTGGGTTCTCCTCCACGACGGTCATGACCTCTGCCTCTCCTCAGTCTCTGTCCTGCAGGATGATCCCAGAAAACCTCACGGGTGCTAGGGAGGCACCTTCTGAGTTCATCCTCTTGGGCATCACGGATCGCTGGGACCTGCGTGTGACCCTCTTCCTGATCTTCCTGCCGGTCTACCTGGGGGGCCTGCTGGGAAACGTGGGCATGGTGCTGCTGATCCGCCTGGATGTCCGGCTCCACACACCCATGTACTTCTTCCTGGCCAACCTCTCCCTGCTGGATGCCTGCTATTCCTCAGCCATAGGCCCCAAGATGCTAGTGGACCTTCTGCTGCCCTGTGCCACCATCCCTTACGTAGCCTGCGCCCTCCAGATGTTTGTCTTCGCAGGGCTGGCTGATGCCGAGTGCTGCCTGTTGGCAGCTATGGCCTATGACCGCTATGTGGCCATTGGAAATCCGCTTCTCTATACAACAGCCATGTCCAGGCGTCTATGCCTGGCCTTGCTGGGGGCATCGGGCCTGGGCGGGGCAGTGAGTGCCTTAGTCCACACAGCCTTCACCTTCCGCCTGAGCTTCTGCCACACCCGGGAGATCAATAGCTTCTTCTGTGATATCCCCCCGCTACTGGCCATCTCGTGCAATGACACCAGTCTCAATGAACTCCTCCTCTTTGCCGTCTGTGGCTTTATCCAGACCACCACCGTGGCGGCCATCGCCGTGTCTTACGGTTTCATTGCAGCGGCTGTGATCCGCATGCGCTCAGCCGAGGGCCGTTGGCGAGCAGCCTCCACCTGTGGGTCCCACCTCACCGCTGTGGCCATGTTATACGGAACGCTCATTTTCATGTACCTGCGTCCCAGCTCCAGCTACGCCCTGGACACTGACAAGATGGCCTCTGTGTTCTACACGCTTGTCATTCCAGCTCTCAACCCGCTCATCTACAGCCTGCGCAACAAGGAAGTCAAGGAAGCGCTCAGGCGGACCCGGGGTCGATTCTGCCTCCCAGAGCAGGGACACCAGTGACTGGTCCAGAGGGGCTGGTTAGGGCGGACTCTGAAGACAGGAGGAGGACACTCTTTGTGGCTCCTGTCACTGTGGATAAAGACAGATGTTCCTCTAGCCGGGATGTCTCTTGTCATTGTTTAAGGAATTATAAAGGGTGGGGAATAAGAAGAGGCAGGAACCCGGGTGTGGAGTGACACCTAGAGCCAGAATGAAGACTGGGTTGGTGTTGCCATTAAGCTGCTGAAGTTCCTCAGAGTGTAAAAGCTCCTGCATGTTAGGAGGTGAAGGGACCTAGGTTTATTCACCAACTGCACTTATAAGAGGCTGATCCCTGGAAACACCAAGTGTGAGCTGTGCTGATTCCAAGTTTTCCTAGATTCTTGTCCTTGTAAGTTTCTTTGTGGCCACCAATTCTGTTTCTGCTCCCTTAATCAGGAGAGTGTCTTCAGAACCCACTCACAACAGAGAACGGGACTGACTCTAATGAGAGGAACATTCCTCCCTGTGGCCTGTGCCCAGGAACATGGCTCAACTACATCACAACATACACAACCTAACTTCTAAAATACGAACAGTTGGCTTTGGATTTGGCCAAGGTTAGACCAGTCCAGGCATATAATAGAGTTTAGGAAAGAGTCAGAATTACATTTATGATTGGAATAGGGTCAGGATTAGGGTTCATGGTATGGCTAAGAATAGAGTTGGGATTAGGGTAGGTTATGGTTAGATAATAGAATTAAGAAGCAACCAGGGAAATTTAGGATTTAATTAAAATTATATAAATTTTATCATTTGGATTCTTTTTTTCTTTTTTGGAGACAGAGTCTCACTTTGTTGCCCTCGGTAGAGTGCTGTGGCATCACAGCTCACAGCAACCTCCAGTTCCTGGGCTTAGGCGATTCTCTTGCCTCAGCCTCCCGAGCAGCTGGGACTACAGGCATCTGCCACAACGCCTGGCTATTTTTTTGTTGCAGTTTGGCCCAGGCTGGTTTTGAGCCCACCATCCTCAGTATATGGGGCCGGTGCCCTACTCACCGAGCCACAGACACCGTCCTGGATTGATTTTTATTAGTATAATTCAGGGAAACTTGAATTTGGTTAGAAATATTTTAGGGTTAATGTTGAAATGCAGAACTAAATGAGATTGAAGTTTAGGTTTCATTTGTACTGTTAAATTAAATTCTAATTAGAGTTTAGTTCATATTAAATTTAAGTTGGTGTGTGGGAAATGTTATAAATTTAAGCCACAGCCTTGTTATTATTACAATTAAGCTAAAATCAGAACTAGATAAAAATTAGACATAAGAATTTTTCTTTTTTTTTTTTTTTTTTTGAGACAGAGTCTTACCTAGTCACCCAGAGGATGAGTGCAATGACAGTATAGCTCACAGTAATCTCAAACTCTTGGTCTCAAGCAATCCTCTTGCTCAGCCTCCCGAGTAGCTGCGACCACAAGCACCTGCTACAAAGCTCAGCTATTTCTTTTTTCCTTTTTTTTTTTTTTTTTTTTTGAGATGGTGTCTCACACTGGTTCAGGCTGGTCTCAAACTCCTGAGCTCAAGCAATCCACAGAGATTCACAGATCTCGCTGAGATCCTCAGCCTCTCAGAGCACTGGGATTACAGGCATGAGCCACCATGCCCAGCACATAAGAATATTTTAACTAGTCGGGAATTGTGGCAGGTGCCTATAATAGTAGCTGCTCAGAAGGCTGAAGCAAGGGGATCATTTGAACCTAAGAGTTCGAGGTTGCCGGGGGCTAGGACACCACAGTACTGTACCCAGGGCTCAGAGTGAGACTCTGTCTCAAAAAAAAGAAAGAACTATTTTAAATATCTAATTGACAGGATTTAGGTCACTTTAAGACTTAGTTGGGGTTATGGATAGTGGTTAATGTTTCTTAAAGATTAAGGGTAGGGGCTCGGCGCCTGTGGCTCAAAGGGCTAAAGCACCAGCCATGTACACCTGAGCTGGGGGGTTCGAATTCAGCCTGGGCCCGCCAAACAACAATGACAGCTGCAACCAAAAATGTCCAGGCATTGTGGCGGGCGCCAGCAGTCCCAGCTACTTGGGAGGCAGAGGCAAGAGACTCACTTGAGCCCAGGAATTGGAGGTTGCTGTGAGCTGTGATGGTACAGCACTCTATCCAGGGTGACAGCCCGAGGCTCTATCTCCAAAAAAAAAAAAAAAAAAAAAGATTAAGAGTAAGGTGTTGGTGATTGGTGGGATTAAGTTTCATTCAGAGTTATGAGCATGCTTGGAGAGCACGTGGTTGAGCAGGGTTAATATCATGATGGCCTTGTGTTAAGATCACAGCATCCAGGGGCAGGGTTGGGGTTAGGAGAAGGAGTGCCATAACCCTGACCTCTTGGGCAACACCAACAGCAATACCCCAAGACTTGTATCATGGTGGATTCCCCAGAGCCACTGGAGTTCACAATTTTGACAGATTTCTCTGGTACCCATGACCCATTTATACAAAGGCAAGGTCCAAGACACTGCATTCTTCCTGGGAAGCCTCTCCACACAGAAACAGACCCTGGGAGTTACAGGCAGGAGCTTCCAAGAAGAGACAGAACATGGCCAGAGCAAGTGTTAGCCCCTGCCCCACCAGCCCCTGCAGTTCCCCTATTTATGGCTGAGGGACTCAAAATGGCAGGGGGCTCAGAATGGAGACTCTTTCTAGGGCCCCAGACAAGGGCTGGCCTCACACTTCTGTACTGTGCCTTCAAAGAGAAATCAGGCACCTGGCACTTAGACTCCAGGAAGACAGCAACAAAGCCCAACCCAGAGAATAAAGGAAAATAAACAGACCCCTTCTCCTAAAGTGAGATACTTGGTAGAACTTGCCTAATTCTGAGTATTTCCCTTCAACCATTTACTAAGATAGTTTGAGAGGACAGGAGCAGGTTTAGGATGAGGAAGATGGGCACTCATCACACAAAATAAGTTGGACCCTGCAATATGGACTGAAATTGAGGGGAAGGGTTGTTCCGTTGTGGGCACCAAGTGTACTCAAAGGCATGGAAGTGGAATGAGCTTAGCATGTACAGAAGACCAATTTAACTGGCTAGAGAGGGGTGTGTTGGGAATGAAGTGGGGGGAAGTTTGCAGAATGAGGATCTAGGAATGAGAAGAACACCCCATGGCCTGGATAGCAGATAGGAAATTTGGACTTTATTCAGTAAGGAATCATTGAAAATTCATATATTCAAAATCACTCTTTATGGTTGTCCCAACAATGTCAGACAAAGCCATTCCCACCTAGAATGCAACATACAGGCTCAATCCTCTCCTGCTACAACACACACACAGAAACACAAACACCCTCAATACAGACCCAATCTCCTATCAGAAATACTCATTACCAAAGAAACACTCATAGGTCTGGCCACTCACAGACACAGATGCACCTGCACAATCAGACACTCATCCAAGCTCAAGGGCACATGCAGTTGCAGAGGGATACAATCCCTCCCACATTTCTGCACTTTCTACAGGTAGCCACCAGCTGCAGCTGCAGTAACAGGAGGGTTGTCCCCAGAAGCTATTGCTGCCAAGCCTGGGCTCCTTGGTCACTCTGCTTAGGTCACTCAGCCTGACCCTTTTCTCTGACCTTCACAAGGTCGGGATAGAAGAGTAGTAGGTTTGCCATGCACAAGGCTCCTGAATGTCCCTTGAGTTGGAGGCAGCACCAACTATCCCTCCTCCATAAAATTGGGCCCTGGAGGGGAAGGGTAACAAGCCCCAGGGCTAAGCTGCCTCATGCCCCAGGGATGAAGGCCAGGGGAGGGAGGATGTTCCCTCTGGGGAGAAGCTAAAGTGTTCCCAAGGTCCTAAACCCCATAAGTATTGCCATCACTCTCTCCCTAGACCCTCCAGTGACAAGCTCCTGGCCCCTGCTCTGATTCCCTCCTGTGATGTGCAGATGCCACATGATGTACTTGGGGACAAAGGCTGCAGAGTGTATAGATCTGTCTTCCTGGGTGTGACAAGGTGCATGAGTCATATGTGTGAGTATGAGAACTTGCATTGTTTGTGAAGCTCAGATTGTGTGTTACCCTCACTGTGCAATGGTTCTGTTGGGGGTGGCTAGTGGTAGCTTGTATGTGGATATGCCCCTCCAGGGTTCATGATGATGAACCAACATGAGAGCAGGCACATGTATGCCAGTGTGCACAAGGATGTGATTGCTTGATCAATAAGAGGATTGGGTGTCACTGGGCATGATGAATGGGCACCAGGAAGAGGGCTCACACAGAGCAAGTGGTCATGAATGTGCATGGCAGGTTACAGCAGCAGTGTATGCTGCCATATGTCTCCATGCACAGGAGGATGCAAATGATTGTCACCCTCCGGCCCCAGTGCCATTTTTATCCCATTTCTCCTTGCATTTATGTGTATGATGATCTGGGTCTTTGAATCTTGTGGTTAGGCTTGCCTGCTTACTTAGGTGTGAGTGAAGGTGCTGGGCCCCCATTTCTGCATGACTGATTGTTCCTATGCATTTGCAGAAACCAGCTTCAGTCTACGCATGTCTGCATACCTGCACGCGCGCGTGTGTGTGTGTGTGTGTGTGTGTGTGTGTGTACACATATTAACATTTCTGCAAATGGTTCAGTATGCTTGAATGTTTACTGGAAATAATTTAGACACAGACCAGAATGGGTCCAGTTCCCAAAAGTGATTTTATAAACAGACTTTCCCTCCAGCTGATCCTCTTCCCCTCTTGGAAAGTGGACAGGATTGGAATTTTGAGAAAAAATGCTCTACAGAGAACCAAATCCAGAGGACTCTTCTTAACCAATGGAGGAAGAAAGGAAGACAGTTTGGTAGGGAGGGCCTTCATTTGATTTTTAATTGTTATAATAGGAAAGAAATTAGGAGGTCATCCCCTTTAAACATGTTCTCAGTATTGTCTTCAGGAAACCTGTATCCTAAAATCCCTCTCCCTTTAAGACCCCTTCTTAGAGAATTGTCCAAGATTTCTGGATTAAAATTCAGACAAGAAAAAATGGGAGCATCCAAACCAAGCTGCCCTGTCCTTAAGCGTTCAGTCTCTACACCTCAGCAGAAATGTCTGTCTGTTAGCACAAGTTTCCCACAAAAGGATGGAAATTTTCCTGGTGCTCAGTGGTAATTTTATGGTGAAATGTCTTCTGGGAACATGGGCAGTCCTTCAAAGTCTTATTTTTTTAATTTTTTACAAGTCTGAAAACACCTTTATTCTTTTCTCACACTTGATTAATATTTTGGCTTAGTACAGAATTCCAAGTTCAAAATCTTTTTTCTTCAGAGTTTGAAGACATTGCTCAACTGTTATCCTTTCGTCTATTATTGATGATGAACATTTGATGATAGTCTGATTACCTAAATATCACTAGTTCATTGTACCTTATGCCCTTGGTAGGTAATGGATTCTTCTCTTTGTCACCAATGTGCTAAATTTTCACTCCTTGTGTCTAGGTGTTGTTGGTTTGTATACATCTTACTACAAGCACAAGTGCTCTTCGGACTTGGATTTTTTCTAGTATTTCTTTGATACGTTTCTCCCCTCTATCTTTCACTCTGTCTTTTCTGAAATAAATGCCCATTGGTTACGTCTTTCAATGTTGATCATCTCTCTGTTTTATCTTTTCTTTCATGTTTTCCTCCTTCCCTCATTTACAAACTAGTGATATCTTTTGTTCTATTTTTGCTTAAAATTACAAAATGTCAAAGTTTGGAAGTACCCTTGAGGATCACCTAGGTGAGTTCTCTTATTTTACAGATTGAGAGGCTAAGGCCCAGAGAGGAGAAAGGTTCAGAGAGGTGAAAAGACTTGCCCAGCCACCTGTATGGAGCCAGACTCCATATCTGACTCCAAACCTATGATTTTTCTCAGAGCCAAGAAGCCTCAAATAATGCAGCCCCTCACATTATTTCTTAGAAATTGGGAAGATGACTTACTCACCAAAAAAAAGGAGCCCCTCGGGGTCCAAGTGAATAACCAGCCTGGCCATGGATGCTGTCAATGAGACCTCAGAGGGAGCCCCGTTCATCCTCCTGGGGCTGACAACAAGTCCTAAGCAGCAGGGACCTCTCTTTGTGGTATTCTTGGTCTTGTATGTGGCAGGTGTCCTGGGCAATGGACTCATCGTGGCTGCCATCCAGGCCAGTTCAGCCCTCCATGCACCTATGTATTTCCTGCTGGCACATCTGTCCTTTGCTGACCTCTGCTTCACCTCCGTCACTGTGCCCAAGATGTTGGCCAACTTGATATCCCATGACCATTCCATCTCCCTGGCTGGCTGCCTGACCCAAATGTACTTCTTCTTTGCTCTGGGGGTGACTGATAGTTGTCTCCTGGCTGCCATGGCCTATGACCGGTACGTGGCCATCCGACACCCCCTCCACTATGCCACAAGGATGTCCCGGGCCATGTGCACAGCCCTGGTGGGGACAGCATGGCTGGTGTCCCACATCCACTCCCTCCTGCATATCTTGCTCATGGCCCGCCTGTCCTTCTGTGCCTCCCACCAAGTGCCTCACTTCTTCTGTGACCACCAGCCTCTCTTAAGGCTCTCATGTTCTGACACCCGCCACATCCAGCTGCTCATCTTCACTGAGGGCGCTGCGGTGGTTGTCACTCCCTTCCTACTCATCCTCGCCTCCTATGCGGCCATTGCAGCTGCCGTGTTCCACCTGCCCTCAGCCTCTGGGAGGCTCCGGGCTGTGTCTACCTGTACCTCCCACCTGGCTGTGGTGGGCCTCTTCTATGGGACAGTCATCGCAGTCTACTTCCAGCCCACATCTCAATACAAGGCAGAGCAGGGCTGTGTGGCCACTGTCATGTACACTGTGGTCACACCCATGCTGAACCCTGTCATCTACAGCCTCCGGAATCGTGACATGCAGGGAGCACTCAGAGCCCTTTTCACTGGGCGGAGGATCTCAGCTAGTGACTCCTGAGACTCAGACCCCACCAAGGTCAGGCCGTATCACCCACACTGATACAATGTGACCATCGGTCCATTGCTAGTCTCAAAAATCATAATAATAGTCATAAAGCAGATCCTGGCCTGATCTCACTTTATTTCCACAGCAACCAGGGAAGCAGATATCACGAGCCAGTTTTACTGAAGTAGTACAAGGAAACGAGGGCTCAAAGATAAGAAGTGACTTTCTCAAGTTCACACAGTTCTTACAGAACAAAACCTGGACCTTTTCTGCCTCATTACACCCTCTTCTAACAGTTACTCTAGGCATTTAGAAAGTCTTCTATCATTTTCTAAGGGCTTAGGGAGATAGGGGAGGGCGTGCCATTCTAGGACATGCTTTGTGTGGACAAGCACTTTCATTTAAGTCATATCACCAGGTGTTCTCAAATAAATTACTTCTCACGGACAGGTGCTGTGGCTCAAGCCTATAAAACTAGCACTCTGGGAGGCTGAGGAAGGTGGCTTGCTTGAGCTTAGGAGTTCAAGACTACCCTGAGGAAGCCGGAGAGTGAGATTCCATCTCTACTAAAAATAGAAAAAAAAAAAAAAAACTGGGCATAGTGGCTCATGCCTATAGTCCCAATTTCTCAGGAGGCTGAGGCAGGAGGATTGGTTTAGCCCAGTAGTTTGAGGTTGCTGTGAACTATGGCACTATGGCACTATAGCCTGGGGCAACAGAGTGAGACACTATCACACAAAAAAAAAAGCTAAAAGAAGTTACTTCTCAACTGGACAGGAATGAAAGTTCACAGGCTCATGTGTGAAGGGCTGGCCCCTCCTCACAAGCACAGACTGGCCCTCTGCCCCTCTGAGAGGGATTCATGACTGTGTTTTCATGTTAAGAAGCATTCCTTTTTTCTTATTCTTTGTTCTTGTACTTGTTTGCTGTGACGTCACCTGTTCAGGCCTCATCTGGTCTTCTGTAGAAGGAGCATGTCCTGGCTATGCACATTACTTATAAACAAGTAAGTAAAGCAAACCGAGAAGAAAGGAGGGGGGCAGATGGAGGAGGCATTGTGTAAGTCTTTCTCATATGCCAGTACTTCATTCATTTTTACCCACACAAAGCATATATTTTTTGTTTTTTTGGTTTTTTTTTGAGACAGAGCCTCAAGCTGTCACCCTGGGTAGAGTGCCGTGCCATCACAGCTCACAGCAACCTCCACCTCCTGGGCTCAAGTGATTCTCCTGCCTCTGCCTCCCAAGTAGCTGGGATTATAGGAGCCCGCCACAATGCCCGGCTACTTTTTGGTTGCAGCCATCATTGGTGTTTGGCAGGCCCAGGCTGGATTCGAACCCACCAGCTCAGGTGTATGTGGCTGGCGCCTTAGCCAATTGAGCCACAGGCGCTGCGCCAGCATATGGGTTTATTGCCACTTTACATATGAGGAAACAGAGGGTCGAAGTTGGTGCCCTAGTCAGTATCAGCGCTAAAACTAGCCTTCATGTGACCTGGATCAGTCAAGTGTGTTTTACTGAGACCCATAGAATCCAGGCCCCAGGTTTTGACATCTCAGTGGAAGAACTTACAGGAAGAAGTCTTAGACTGGGCCAGGGGAACTGTCTTGGGTAGAGACATGTTTTGGTGTCTGAAAGACCCTCCCAGTGTGCCCTAGTTTTTCCAAACAAGTTTATAAGGTGGGCACTTTTAAGTCCATGTTTCTCCAAGAAATCCATAGTCACTCTCCCATCCCCCAATCCTACCCCATCCCCACTTCAACCCCACCTCCTAGAAGAGGAGACTGCAGCCATCATGGACCCCTACTAATCATAGGCTTTTCCAGATCCCACAGTCCCAAAACTGCCATACTATGATGTTTAGATCAAAAGGGAAGGTCTTTAGACGGGTAGATTTAGCAAAACAAACAGACCAAGAAAACCTTTTTTACATAGAAACAATATTTACTCTCAAACAGGAAAGGAAAAAAGCAGTGCAGGGTAGGTGAGGGTCGAAGGCCTAGAACCCACCTTCCCAACCTCCCAATGCTTCTCCCCACCCCAAACTTGAGGGAACCTTGTTCTAACTCAACCCTCTCATTTGAATTAGGAAACTAAGGCCCAGAATGGTTAAGGGAACTTCCGAGATCACACAGCCCTGCCCTTACATCTTGTTCTCCCTCCTCCCACTCCATGCCTGAGTCATCCGTCCATGCTGTGAGGCCAGCATGCTACTCTATCAATAGCTGTCCCCTGCCCCACAATGCTCTTTCTCCCTCTACCTTCTCTAAAGCTCCAAAAACATACGGGCCATCAGACTATGCCTGGAAATGCCTGAGCCATTAGTCTTGCCCTATGGCAAAGTCATCTGCTGACCACAGGGACCCAGCCCCTGAGTTGTCTCTAGAACCCAGCACAGAGAACATGCTGGTGGTGCACTGCGGCCTTGTCTGTTGTATGATCTCCTTCCAGGAAAGTCATCAGTACCAGCAAGGGGAGAGGCGCATGGGAGTGTGAGGCGTCATCAGTGCTCCTTACTTCTGGGTCACCAGTTCTGCCCCAGTCCTCCTGCTCAGATGTCAGCCCTAAGAGGCTGCATCACTGGTCCCCACTGCCCATATCATAGCTTCTGCCCTTGGCCTCTGGCCTCCAGAATGCTCTCTCTGTCGCAGCATGGTCAGTGTCTTCTATAGGAAGACCATGACCAGAATCACAGCCCTTCCAGGTCTCACAATGGCCCATTGTCAACCCCCCATTTTGAATGTCAGGAAATTAAGGCTCAGAGAAGCAAGGAGGCCTACCCTGTTCTTCTACAAATCAATTTAAGTCCTAATTCTTTTGACTCGCAACATCATGATCTTTCCACTATATCATAAACCATAATTCAATTCAAGGTATTTATTGGCCACCTGCTCTGTGCCTGGCACTGGGATGGATGCTTCATCTACTTCCAGACCCCTCCCACTGGGACAGACAAGCCAAGGGAATAATAAGCATGAAAATAACCCCAGTCACCAGGCCTGTAACCCCGTGTGCTGCCTCCCTACCCACCCCAACTAGATCTGACCTCTTGTTTTGTTTTTTATTAAATCATAGCTGTGTAGATTAATGCATTTATGGGGTACACTGTGCTGTTTTTATGTATAATTTGAAATACTTACAACAAACTGGTTAATATAGCCTTCACTGCACTTTCTTAATTATTGTGTTAAGACATTTATACTCTACACTTTAGTAGATTTGACATGTACTTGTTTTACTTCAGCTAGTCCTAGAAGATGAACTGACCTGGGGACAAGAGGATAAATCCTTCCCTTGCCCCCAGAAAAGGTTCATAAATCTATTTAAAAAATGTTCCCCCTAGATCTTTATCACATCAAACATAAAGAGACCAATTTTTAATACCTTAAACAAAACAAATCTATACAGAAGACAGATTCCCTTTTGAAAGTCTTTGAGCCACACAAGGAAAGCTGCCTTTTCTCACCTGCCATATTGCCTGAGTTTGTCCTCAAATGACTTCTGGCCATTTCAGAGTCAATCCATCTCACCTGTCAACATCAACATTTTCAACCCTTCAGTTTATTCAAAATAATTGCAACATTATGAATCACCTCATCCAGAAAAAAAAAATAATTGCATTTCAAGAGAAGACTATCAGAGTCTGCCTCTACAGCCCATTTCCAAGGTAATCTTTGTGCATTATAAATTAAGGCAGTCTTCATTTCAAAGGTATAGAAATTGGAGAGATTTCAGTAGTGAAAAAAGCTCAGATCATAAATGGCAAATTGATCACTCCTCCTAAGAGTACACAGAAAATTTCTATAAGCTAAGTCTTCTTTCATGCAAAGGATTCCAAAAGGAAAATGCAGATTTTAGAGATGCCAAATAAAAACATAAAGACTCTTTCTCAATGTAGAAATGACTGCTTTAAAATCCCACAAAAGGATCAATAGTTACATGAAGCTGATAAGCCGGCAATTTAGCTCAATCTGAACCATCGGTGCTTCCTCCAACCCACCTTACCAACATCTCTCCTGTCCTGTTTCCTCCACTACCTACCTGTCCTGTTTCCTCATTTTTGTCATTTGTGTTCCTACTTCCTCCCTTTTCACTTTCTTCTCTCTCCCTCATGTACTATTACTTCTTGGATACCAGCCCCTGTACTAGGCTTTGGGACCACAGGCAAAATCCTTACCCACACATGCAGTACAGCAACACTGGCTCATGATCCAAGCCAGGAGAGAGGCTGGAATCACCACAGAGGAGGTGCTGGCTGCAGATTGGTAAGAAAGGAAGAGTTGAGAACACTAAGGGAGAAATGTGGTAGAGCATAGCAGGTGCCCTAGTTTCTCCCTTGTCCTTGAATCCATGCCCTTGGCCAGATAACTGTGCTCTCCAACCAAGACTCTGGGCTCAGCCATGCAACTTACTTTGGTGGATGTGATATTAGGAGGCATGACACGCAGAGATACTTGAAAATTATTTGTGGTAATGTGCGTGTTCATTTGTATTATTGCTTTCATTGCCAGAAGGACATGTCTACCAAGCTCACTAGCCCCAAGAGGAGGATGAGAGACAGGGCCGTTCCAGTCAAGGTGGCCCAGGCACAACCACCTGTGGGCTGACCTGTGGATGCAAGAGCAAGCCAAGCCAAGATCAGCCAAGCCCCAGCTGTCCCAGTGACATGTGAATGATACTCAATGATTCCTGTTTTAGACCCCTGAGTACTGGGGTGTTTTGCTACATAGTAGTAGCAAACTGATACAGCTCCTTTAACTATTTCTGATATTTGTCTTTTTCTCCAATGCAGCCTGTCCTGGTCCCTTGAATGTCCTGAGGACTGAACCATTAACATATACTTGCTTTCTCTGTTTGCTTTGGGGGATTTATATATTATTTTTCTGAGCATCAAGCCTATACCAAGGTATATGTTTTTCAGTTGGCCTGGGAACTTTTGGAAGTTAGAGTCACATCTCATGATAGAGACCATTTTCTCATCGTAGAGACTGTTTCCTCTTTTGGTTGCTTTCTTTGAAGATTTTGTAATCATGCCCATACCTAGATTCAACCTACCCTGGAACATTTTCATTTCTTCTGTTATGGGAAGGGTAATCAAAATCAGCAAAAGCAGTGGTTGCTGGAAGATAATGTGAGCAAAACTAATCAAATAGCCTTCTGTTTGGCAAGGAACCAAAACCTCAAACACACACAGACACCACACCCAACCCTTCCTTTCTGCAAGGACCGCAGAACCACTGGCAGGTAGAGAGACCATGACCAAGATCATCACCACACATGTGACATCAAGTAACCACAGACCTCGAAAACCACAATGACATGGTAGGAAGTTAACTCAACATAGGCCAGATTTGGTGCCAGGGGCTTTGCATCTCTTATACCATTGAACATTCATAAAAATGTTCTGTGGCACACATTATTATCCCCATTCTACACATGGGGTAACTATCACTCATCGAGGTAACCTGCCCAAGGCTTTAAGCTAGTAAGTGGCAAAACAAATATCTGAGCACAGGTTTGTCTCTGGGCAGAAATGAGGGACAGCAAAAGTTCTTCCCTCCTTCCATTCTTATTTTAGATCTATTTACCATGCATCAGAATCACTTGAAATGTTCATGTAAAATTCATATTCTGTGCATCACCCCCAAATGTTACAAATCAGTAGATCTGGCATGAAGGCTGGGACTGCATTTTGAATAAACACCTTAGGTGATTTTGGCACAGGTGGTCTACAAGGCACACTTAAAGAATCCCTGACCTAAATCATGTCAAATAAGATGACTCAAGATTGTATTCTTGCTTTGGAAAGTCTGAGTCAGCTAGGAATTGTTCAGAGGTGACACAAAAAGCTATAAGGAATGTATGACTCTGGAAAAGATAAGACAGCAAATTATCATGAACACTGGAGAGAAGAGGTTTCTATATTCTTACCAACTCTCCTTTGAGATAAGTTTAAGATGTCGTATTTCTCTCTTCTCTCTTGAATTTATAGAAATTGTTATAAGGACACTAACCCCATTGTGGGGATTCCATCTTCATGATCTCATCTCAACCTAATTACCTCCCAAAGGCCTCACTTCCTGAAGCCACCACAATGGGGCTTCAACATAGGAATTCTGGAGGACACATAACATTCAATTCATAATCACCAGCTCAGTCTTTCCTCCATGAGCTCAGAATGTTGAGAGGGTCACGGCATGTAAGGGAAAGGGTCCCAGTCGGTAACAACCTCTGAGCCTCTTGTCTGTGCCCTCCAGCCCTCTGTATGTCCCCCCTGGACAGGCTTTCCTCAGGAAAAGCCTGTGTCTCTCCCTCTTCCTCCCAAAAACCACTACACATACATACACCAGACTGAGAATTTCTTCAGGGCAAAGAATGTGTCTGATTTCTCTTCTGCCTCCAAATACTTAGCACAGGGCATGGTCTAGCGTGGACAATTAGAAAACATGTATTAAAATTAGAAAGTAGGCCAAGAGAGAAAGGGCCTGGTGAATTAGAGATGCTTCTAGGCTGACAGAGAATCCTTTGGAGTAACAAGATGATGACGGAGACCTGAGGCCTTTGGAGGAGAGGGAGAGTCACATCAAAGACAAGGCCGCAAAATAAAAGAGCTCCATTTTCTGATCATCCACTATATTAGCCTACTTGGCCGCCATAACAAAGTAGCATGGACTAAGTAACAGTAGAAATCTATTTTCTCACAGTTGTGAAGGATAAAGGTGCAAGACCTTTGGGGTTGGTTCCTGGTGAGGGCTCTCTTCCTGGCTTGTGGATGGCTGCCTTCCAGCTATATTCTCACATGCCTCTGTGTGCATGCAGAGAGAGAACTAGCTCCAATGTCTCTTCCTTGTCTTATAAGGACACCAAACCTGTTGGATTAGGTCTCCACCCTTAAAATCTCCTTTAACCTTAACTACCTTTCTAATGGTCCAAACTCTAAATATAGTAACATTGGGGTTTGGGCTTTCATATGTGAATTTGGAGAGAACACAGTTCTGTCCATAACACCAACTACAAAGCGGGTGCCCTTCAACTCTTTCCAATAGCATTTTTGAATAAATATCATTGTTGCCTGCACATAGATAATGCTTGAGTTCTGAGGTAGTAAGATCTTGAGTTCTGAGCTCAGAGTTTCTAGGTTTAAGTTCTGACTTTACTGTTTATCATACAAGCTGGCTGACCTTGGGCAAACTGCTACACTAAAAGTGAGATGGTTGTTAAAATTATCTAAGAAAATACATATTAGAACAATGACTTCACACACAGTAAGTTTCGAAACATTTCAGTCACTCTCACTGTGATGGTCAGGGAGATAGAGGCAATAAGTCACTGAGGATAGGGATTACAGACTGGAAACAAAAGTTGTGCTACCTGGCCTGTATCACCTGTCCTGAAGCATCTTAGGACTAGCAGGTGCCCACTGCTTTCCTCTTCTCTTCTTCCACCTGCTTTTCTCTCCCCCTTAACTGACCATAAACTGAAGGTTAAGTATTATATACATGTTACATTCATCAAATAACATTTTATTTGCTTTGTTACCTATTTATTTAAAGTATATGGATTTAATGTATTATTGTTCTCAGTCCTAAAAAATTCCCTAAGATAGGCTTGGCGCCTGTGGCTCAACAGGCTAAGGCGCCAGCCATGTACACCTGAGCTGGCGGGTTCGAATCCAGCCCAGACTCGCCAAACAACAATGACGGCTGCAACCAAAAAAATGGCCGGGCGTTGTGGCAGGCGCCTGTTGTCCCAGCTACTTGGGAGGCGGAGGCAAGAGACTCGCTTGAGCCCAGGAATTAGAGGTTGCTGTGAGCTGTGATGCCACAGCACTCTGTCCAGGGTGACAGCTTGAGGCTCTGTCTCAAAAAAAAAAAAAAAAATTCCCTAAGATTATTCATACGCAGTGCTACATATCACATTCGGGCCCCAAGTCTGCCACACCTTGTTCTTAACAGCGACAAACTATTCATTCCGCCTGCTTTGCTGCCACCCTGTGGCCATATCAGGTTACAACTAACATTTCTACACTGGCAAGGTTGGGGACTTAATCTTCTTACCTGGTTCTCAGTAAGGATAGATAGCACACATGTGATTAAAGATTTGTAACATTTATGGAAACATGATATAACATATGGCCTTCTGCCCTAGTGTGAATTCCAGCCTACTCATGTTGCCTTAGGGATTTTTCCCCACTTGAATGGCATACACTTACTTATGCCAACTCAGATCAGACTTCAGAGATGATAGGACATAGTCCCTGCCCCCAAGGAGTTTATGATCTGGTATGTAAACAAATAAAATCCAACTCTGGCAACCATACATACTGAAAACAAGGTTACCTTACAAAAAAACAAAAAAGAGACAGAGGCATTCAAATCATCAGGACTTTCATTAAAGTAAATTAAAATGATAGCATGATGGCAATAGATTATTTAGCTTTTCTATGTGTTAAGCAAAGTGCTAAATACCTTACTGTCTTAACTCACTGACCTCTCATCCCAGCTGTTAGCATGCCTCCCCCACATAGGTGAGAAAACAAAAGCATAGCCCATACTGGCCTGATCCAGATTTTGAACCCTCAGACCTTTTCTTAACCAATGTCACTATAACCTGTAGGAACACGCTTAATGGTGCAACTGCTTCTCTCTGAAGAGAAAACAAAGGCTAAGAATCCAGACAGGATGTGAGAGTTGAGCTGAGTTTTGAATGATAAAAAGGGTTTCTCCAATAGTCATGGAGGAATTGAGGTCTTAAAACCCTTTTAATATATGGTATCCGGGTTTTGTAAAGGACGGATAGTTAAACAAAAACAAAAAGCAAAACAGATGCCATCTATAAAATGTTTGCTGGGTACACACCAAGCTAAGAAGTTCAGCTCACTGAAGCTTTCAGTCACCCTACAAGATAGTTACAATGTTTATCCTCATTTGGGAGACCAAAGCTCAGAAGGACTAAGAAAGTTGCCCACAGATATCCATAATCAAAACTAAATTCTTGGGGTAGAGGAAATAAATGGAAGTGAGAGTTCTCTGAGAATACATTTTGATATTGTAGCTTTTAAACTAGGCAAATACTTTATATGTTAAAAAAAATGAAAGCAGGGCTTGCGCCTGTGGCTCAGTGAGTAGGGTGCTGGCCCCATATACTGAGGATGGTGGGTTCAAACCTGGCCCCTGGCAAACTGCAACAACAACAAAAAAAAAGTGAAAGCAAAAAAGTCTTATAAAAGAAAACCCCAAAACTCAGTCATACAGAAATAAATGAATCCAATTCTATAGCAAATTATTAGCATAATCACACAGAAAAACATTAAATCAAATTTTTTACAATAATCTGTGTATCTTCAGTAGAATACATGCTAATATCAAAATTAATACCTGCAAAGAAATCTTAAAATTTTTAGTTATTATTGCTAGTAGCATAGACATAATTATGAAACTATTATGTGTTTATTATATAATAGCAAAATTTAGTCAATAGACGTTGAGTTTCCATTGGAAGTATCAGTATGAACATATAGTTTTTAAAAATATATATTTTCCTAGTCAGTGCAGTGAAAGGGCTTAAAAGCAATGACTTCCCCATAGCAATGAGTATACCAACTGCCCAGATTTTGGTTCTAGATGTCATTTTCCATCAAAAGGAACCCCAGTTTCTTGAAAAATGGCTAATTTCATGTAATAAGCAAGGAGCACATCACATGATCCTGAAACATCTTGGGCCAGAAAAGAACAGAAGAGCTCAGACTAATGAGGCATCTCAAAAAGACCCAGAGCTGGCTTGGAAAGATTACCAATGGCCAAAAGCACCAAAATAATAATGGTAATAGACATTGAATTTTTAAAAACCTGCATGTCCACCTAGTGATACTCAGAAAGTAAGGTAGAGCTCTTCTTTGCAAAAGATTGCTAGGTAATGAAAGGACTTACATAATTAGAAATCACCTTTCTTCATACCCCAATGTAAAAATATGGTTCTGGCAAAGATTATCAATGGATAATGAAAAGTTGTTGGAAGAAGAACCAGTTTCAAAGTATCACATGACAGATGACTTTCTATTTATAAAGGTGAAAATTACAATCTGGTGATCTGGGCTCCACCACCTTAACCAAGTGATTAAATTTAATATCACCAAGGTGACCCCAGGTACTCTCTGACTTGGTGTGGCCCCCTTCCGCTGTGCAGATCAGTGCCTAACAGGCCAAGGACTAATAGCAGTCTGCAGCTTTGGGGGTGGGGAACCACAGCTCTAACCTTTGCCCTCCACTACATGTTCCTTTAATTTTTCTATTTTATTGATACTTGACCATTTTTCTTTCTCCACTAAGAACATCATGGAAATAATAGATTTTGGAACTACATAAACTTGATTTGAAAACCTGCCTTGCCCACTAGTTGTACAACTTAAAATGTCATTTAGCCCCACCAAGACCTGGTTTCTACCTCCTTGAAAAATTACTACTTCATACTGTAAAAAGATCTATCATTCAATGAGCCAACGTGTTTGTTCTTAAGCATTCATTCATCTGTTACCAAGTGCCAGGTACAGTTGTGGGCACTGGGACAATAAAACTACTTATTTGAAGGCTGGCTGTGTTCTAAATACTTTATATAAATTGACTCATGTTACTACCCTCATTTCACAGATGAGGGAACTGAGGCATGGAGGCATTCCCTATCTTGTTCACAAAGTATTAGGCTATGCCTAGAATGCAATCCTCTGTGCCAGACACAAGGAGGAAAGCAAAGTCAATGCCTTCATGAGACTTTAATGTAGAGGTAAGTGACATCTGGAAAAGCAGTGGGACATGGTCTATCACAAATATTAGTTCCTCTTTCCATCCCCCAATTCCATGCCTAAAAACAAGACTCACATAAAATTAAGAGGAAGTGAAGGGATCTGAGCACTGTTCCATTTTAACTCCTCTCTCTCATTCTTAAAAGAAAAATGGAACCAACAGCACTTAGCACTTGTTTCGTGACAGATGCACTGACCTTAGTTCATAAGTCAATGATTCTCAAACTTGAATAGGCATCAGAATCACATTCAGGACATGTAAAAACCAGTTTGCCCGCCAATTCCTGACTCAGTAGGGCTGGGTTGTGAAGCCAGAGAATTTGCATTTCTAATAAGTTCCCAGGTGATGCTGAGGCTGCTACTGGTACTGCTGCTCAGCGGACCACATGTGAGAATTCTGCAACGCAGAACTCTACAGAAAAGGTATTTTTGTTCCCATTGTAAAGATAAAGAAATTGAATCTTTACAAGGCTCATTGCCTTCCCAGAGGCTACACCACTAATGAATGACAGAGATCTAATGCCAAAGCCCATGCTGTTTCCACTACACCCAAGTTAGAAATTAACATTTAAGATTTCCCCATTACATGTCCATTCACTTTATTTTAGAACTTCTGTTCTTTTTTTTCTTTTTGAGACAGAGTCTCAAGCTGTCACCCTGGGTAGAGCGCCGTGGCGTTGTCATACCTCATAGCAACCTCCAACTCTTGGGCACAAGCCCGATCCTCTTGCCTCAGTTTTTTTCTATTTTTAGTAGACATGGAGTGTCGATTTTTGTTTAGGGTGGTCTCAAATCTGTGAGCTCAAACAATCCACCGACCTCGGCCTCCTAGAGTGCTAAGATTACAGGTGTGAGCCACTGCGCCTGGCCAGAACTTCTGTTCTTGAAAGGCAAAGTCTAGGTTCTGAATGTAAGTGCACTATATATTTTCATATCCAAAAAGAATAGAAGGGATGTGAGGGCAATCTGGCTGCGACATCTGTCACCCCATTGATCACCGGGGTTGATTCGGCTGATCTGGCTGGCTAGGTGGGTGTCCCCTTCCTCCCTCACCGCTCCATGTGCGTCCCTCCCAAAGCTGCGCTCTTGGTCAAAGAGGACAACCTTCCCTGATAGAGGAGGACTGTTCTTCGGTCAAGGGTATATGCGTAGCTGCGCTCCCCTGCTAGAACCTCCAAAGGAGCTTTCAAAAAGAATAGAAGATTGTTTGTAAAGGGTATTTTCAAATGTTCCTGTCCATTTGTCCAGTAATTCGTCTTCTAAAAATCTATGAGAATGATCCAAAATACAGCCCCAAATATAAAGATGTTAAGTGTTTTAGCAAAAAAACTGTAAATCTAAAGAGCTAATATTAAGACTAGTTAAATTAATTGTGGTGTGCCCAAATGATAGAATATCATGATACCATTGAAAACTATTTATTTAGAATTTTTAAAACATGTCACAGTATGTATAACTCTGAATAAGGCACAGCACAGAACTAAGTTCAAGAAGCACTCAGTGTATTAAAAATACTGAAAAAGACTAAAAGAAAATTAACAAGAGCAATGATAATAGTTCTGCTTCTAATAATTTTCTGTACTTTTTGCACAT
The DNA here is from genome assembly GCA_963573935.1 of Arctocebus calabarensis. Taxonomy (NCBI): domain Eukaryota; kingdom Metazoa; phylum Chordata; class Mammalia; order Primates; family Lorisidae; genus Arctocebus; species Arctocebus calabarensis. Next base: position 105,583 of record CAUYON010018514.1, read on the forward strand.
TCTGAGCTTTCTTAGTCAAAAAAAAAACCTGCACTTTTTTTTTTTTTTTTTTGAGACAGTCTCACTTTGTCACCCTCAGTAGAGAGCCCTGGCATCATAGCTCATAGCAACCTCAAACTCTTGGGCTAAAGCAATCCTCTTGCCTCAGCCTCCCAAGTAGCTGGGAACACAGGTGCTGCCACACTGACGGGCTATTTTTAGAGACAGGGTCTTGCTCTTGCTCTGGCTGGTCTCAAACTCCTGAGCTCAAGCAATCCACCCACCTCAGCCTCCCAGAGAGCTAGGATTATAGGTGTGAGCCACTGCGCAGCTGGCCTAACAACCATGCACTTTTGTTGATTATATACAACAGACACTCTCAAGACTCTCTTCCACAGTTAGTCAAATCCTGAATAGCCAGGAAAATCTACACTGTAAATTTTAAAGCTAATACTTAATTCCAGATTGCATTTTCCCTGACCCTAGAATATACATTTTTAAAGTAAAAAACAAAAGGAAACAACTCAAATGCCAACCATTATAAATACGCAAAAAAAAAAAAAAAAAGACCAGAAAGATGCCTATAATTATTATAACAGGGATTAATTTTAGTCAGTGGAATTACATGGCTTTTTAAATCTCTTTTTAGCTTAATGAGTTTTATTACATTTTCTACACTGAACATCTGTTCATTTCATAAAAAAAGAATTTGTTCTTTCTTTTTAAGAGACAACCACCAACAAATTATAGCACATTTATACAAAGTAGTATCGATGGCCATTAAAAAAATGTAGAAGAATATTTATTAACATGAAAAAAAGTCCGATATTTTATTAGTTCACCATACTATAAAACAGTATGGTCAGGATGATCCCATTGTTTTGTTTAAAAATAAGCAAACAAAATGTCTATGAATACATATAAAACACCCCAGCAGGAAATATACCAAAATATTAAGTGTTTGATTCATCTAGGCAGTAGATTAATTTTTTTCTTATTTTTGTTTTGGTACTTTGGCCGATTTTCCTCTACTGAATATAAAGTCCAATATGCAAAAAAAAACTTTTTAAAAAAAATCTATATTTTTTAAAAATAAAGTTACCTTATCAAATAAAAGAGAGAAAAAGATAAGCAGGGGTATCTTATTGAAAGATGATCCTTCTTTATGAAGCTTTCCAGCTTCTCCCCAGCTCTCCTGTTTAAGTCTATATAAAACACACGTCCTTCAGCACCACAAGGGCAGTTAACATCCACCCTTCCTCTTGTTCCAGACTTGGTAATGCCAGAGTGGGACACGGAATGAAGCAGCAGAGGCCGCCCCACCCAGCAGGGAAAACACACATCATCTGAAACCTTTAACAAGATCCTGGTGGAGAAGAGGGTCTAGGGAAAAAAATTTAACTGCCTTCTAGGGCTATAGATCTGATTACAAGTAAATGTAATTCACAATCATTTGATTAAGGAAATGCACTATTTACGCAGCAAATAACATACTAACTAGAGAATTATACTCTCAGACTTGGCAGAGACCTCTGAGATGATCTGAAAACAATCTCCAGCACACTGTCTTTACAATGCTATGTAAATATTGACTGGAAACAATAACAGAGACGTCATACCAGAATATCTTAAGTAAACAGTTCAAAAACCTGGCTTCCTGTTTATACAATTTTAAGTCACTTCATTGCTAGCCACAAGGTGAATCAGCACTCTGATTTTATCTAAGAATTTTTTGATTTTGTACATAATAAAAGGACTACAAAGGACAGCTGAAAAGCCGGAAGACAAAGGAAGGAACCAAAATAAACAAGGATGTGTGCCCTCCAGCCCAAATTAAAAGATCTATGCAACTAGAGGATAGTTCAATCTAGTTCCAGATCACTGTCCTCACTGTGACAGGTGGCAGAGTTACGCACAGATGTCAACACCAAAACTTCTTTTTCTGGGAGTAATCCAAATTCTTGGAGAAAGGCTTCAAGGTCTACAGCGAAGAAATCCTCCCCCAGCTGATCAGTGACACGAACAAAATTACCAATTAGTTCACCCCCCTTATAGATCAGTAGGGCAGGAAGGGCATTCCTGGTGAACTGGCTGCTGGCCCCAATAACTGAGCTCTTCACCCTGCAGAATTTGACAGCCGGGTACTCTGCTGCAAGGCAGATCATGCAACCATTCATGGCTTCGGTCCCTGGAATGCCATCCTCATAAATATGGACCATGATGAGAGTACTTTTCTGTTCTTTATCAATCATGTCTAAAAACCCTTCTCCACTAGGGATCTCAAAAACCTGCTTGAATTGGGGCCCCTTGTGAAGTTGCTGCCGCATCTCTTCCATTCTCTGCTTCCGGTATTGCTGCAGAAATTCTTCGTCATCTTGGTCTTCATTCATCATGGCAAACTCCTTCAGAGTCATCTACATGAGAACCAGCAAGTCAACCCTCAGGATAATAACAAACGTACTGCATGCTTACAGTGTACAAGGCACCAACTAAGTGCTTTACATCTCACTGAATTCTCACAATAACCCCACTGGGAAAGGACTTTCATTACCCTCATTTTATAAATGAGGTTCCAAGACAAGATATTACTTGCACAAATTCAGCCAGGGAGTAAGTGTAAGACTGGGGCTCAAACCAGATTTTAAAAGTCCTGGTTTTAAATATCTTGCTGCCTCTCGATCTGAATAGGCAGCACCAGGTATCACTGTATGAGTTTCCTTATCAGTCTAGACAATGGATTATTTTAGTCACTGTATTGTTTTAGTTGAAAAGAAAACAGGACATCAAGGAATTAAAAAAAAAAATTTAAATCCCTGTCCTGAACAACCCCACAACACACACACTCTCTGAAAATTTTTCTTTTTATTACCATTCACATGCTGAAATAGTTTTGCTTTTATTTATTTTTTTTTTTTTCAGCTGGGGTTGGGTTTGAACCTGCCACCTCCGGTATATGGGGCTGGTGCCCTACTCACTGAGCCACAGGCACTGCCCCAATAGTTTTGCTTTTATAGCAATAGCCATGGGTCTGCTAATTAGGTTTTTGAAACTTAGATAGTAAGTATTTCTTCATATTTTCAAATATTATAAAATTATATATAGTTATCATATTTTGCTTACCCAGGCCCCTAATTCTGGCATCAGTTCTGTTCTATTGCACTGTCTCGAAACTGGGCAGAGGCAACCTCTCTCAAGACTGACCCCTGTGGTCATAATGTTGCCTCATTCTGGTCTCTCACCTCAGTATAAGGAAGCAGCTGTAAGTAGCATACACAATACCCTGCAGCCAGCTGAAATTACAAAAGCATCTTCCTTCTTGCAGGGAGATGCAAGAAGATATCTAGTGCAGCAGATATCTCAACTCCCCTAATAAACCCTAGCTCTGCCAAATCTTGTATAGATTAGTGGTTAGGAGATGGGAACTACATTAGATCAAAACAGATGTTGTTACTATATCATAACCATTATGAGTTCGCTGTTTTACTCATTTCCAATTTTCTTCCCATCTCATAGCTCTCCACTCTATCTCAGCCTACCAGAGTGGCTCTTTCTAACCTCTAGGTCTTTGCCAGAGTCTAATGCTGTGAAATCATCCTCCTGGTCAAGGTGAATGACTCCTAGCTTAATCCTCTTATCTGCTCCCTGATCCTGCCTGATATTTTAGCTTTGGGCCATAGCTAAATGATTTCAGGCACTTTTAGATAGTCATCTATAGTCAGAGACATAGGAGGAAAGAAAGAATCCCTTTTAACACTGAGAGGACGGGAGGACATCAGGGACCCTGCTCCAAGTACCTTCCACAGTGTCTATTTGCTTCTATTATAAGACCTCCTTAGAAAATTTCTCATGAATAGGTTTCAGATGAAACAAAAAGAACAGGAAAGAACAGGAAAATCTCAGTCAGAATCCTAGCTCCTGCTCCCACTTACCAGTTGCATGACCCTGAACAAGTCTCTAATTGCTCTCTAAACATTGTTTTCATCATGTGTAAAGTGGGGATGGTACCTCAGAAGGTTATTTCTGGCCCAAAGTAAATCTCAATAAAAAAAAGGAAAACTAACATTTACTGAGTACTTTAATCAAGGGGCCAGGCACTTTGATGGGCATTTTACCCACACAGCCTAAGTGAGGGTCATACTGACCTCATTTGACCAATGGAAAACCAGACTCAGAAAGGAAGAGACTTTCTCACAGTCACTGAAGAGCAAAGATTCAAAACCAGATGTGGCTGAGTTATGACATGGCTCTGTAATTTCTCTTGTACTGAATAGCTTCTCAGAGGCCAAATCACTAACCTAGTTCTAGCAGCCCGGGCAGCTTCTGAGAAAAGCCTGAGTGCTGCTAATTACCTTCCCACTGATTTTTTCCTGGAGATCCTTCTGTTTCTGTTGCTCTTCCTCTTCATCCAGATGAGACCTGCAGGTCATTGACAGCTTCTTGATCAGCCTCTCCATCTCTCGGCACTGCTCCTCCCTTTGCTCTGTCTCCAATTGCTTGAAGCGGCGCCAGTCATTGATCACACCTTTTGGACCTGAGAGAACATGGACAAAGACCAAAGAGAGTGGATTAGGAATTAGGGATCATCTCACATCTGTATGTGAGGGTTCACCTCTGTCTGAAGCTTGCTCCATCTATTGCAGAGTTAATGCAGAGCCTCTGGACATTCTGCCCACTATAGACCACAGGCACAGCTTGCAACAATTAAAGGGCCAAGCTAATGCCCAACATTAGAAAACAAGTTAAATAAACTATAATTCATCTACTCACAGTCAATTAAAGCAACTCTTAGAAAGAACGAGGCAGGCTGGCCACAGTGGCTCACACCTGTAATTCTAGCACTCTGAAAGGCCAACGTGGGTAGATTGCTTGAGTTCAGGAGTTTGAAACCAGCCTGAATAAGAGTGAGACCCTCGTCTCTGCTACAAATAGAAAAACTAGCTGGGCGAGGTGGGGGCACCTGTAGTCCCAGCTACTCAGTAGGCTGAGACAAGAGGACCACTTGAGCCCAGGAGTTTGAGGTTGCTGTGAGCTGTAACACTACGGCAATCTACCCAGGGTGAGTAAGACTCTGCCTCAAAAAAAAAAGAATGAGGCAGGTCTACATTTCCTGCCATGAAAGATATTCCAAAAATATTAGATTTTTTAGAAAAGCTAAATGTAAAACAGTATCATGCTATGATCCTTCGGTTTTTGTAAAATGAACTGTATGTCTACATGTAAGTATTTGTGTCATGGATATGCACATATGTTTGTTTACACTCTTGTATGTCCAAAGAAAAAGGGCTCAAATGACACATAAACTCTTAACAGTGGTTGTCTCCAGATAAACATGATCAAGGGGACTGGTGAAATGACCTTTTACTTTTCTCTTTCTATACTTCTGTATTATCTGAATTTTATTATAGCAAGATATGGAAAACCATACATTTGTTCTGTTATTCAACCTAGCCTCAACTCCTCAATCTTCATGCTGTCAGAGGACTGCACATCCTCGTCCCTTGCCATATAATTTGCGTTATCTCCCATGGGATGACAACACATATCCTCAGCCCAGTGATGGACGGTAGCTTGGCTCTACTCAGTGGACTGTGAGCAAACAAGAAGTATGCCAGGTCTGAGCAAAAGATTTCTGAGCCATTGTATGTTTCCAACAGCTCTTCTTTTACTCTCTATGCTCAGCCATGAAAACTGTGTCCCAAACAGGGGTTACTCCTTCAGTCTCATTGCTAGAATGAGAGAACACATGAACCAAGAGCAGAGCCACTGCTGACCCACAGGACGCACGTAATACAACTGAGGAACAAACCTTTGTTTTCACTAACTACTAAAATTTGGGGGTCATTTGTTACCACAGGAAAAATACATAAAAATCCATATAAAGAAAACTTTAAAGGTGGCACCTGTGGCTCAGTGGATAGGGCGCCAGCCCCATATACTGAGGGTGGCGGGTTCAAACCTGACCCCAGCCAAACTGCAATAAAAAAATAGCTGGGCGTTGTGGCGGGCACCTATAGTCTCCAGCTGCTCAGGAGGCCGAGGCAAGAAAATCGCCTAAGCCCAAGAGTTGGAAGTTGCTGTGAGCTGTGTGACACCACGGCACTCTACCGAGGGCAATAAAGTGAGACTCTGTCTCTACAAAAAAACAAAAAAAAGAAAACTTTAAAATGGTACCAAGACACACCAGGGGAAGACTTTAGTAAATGGAAAAGCAATACCATATTCCTAAAAAGAAACACTCAATATCACAAAGATGCCAATTATCCCTAAATTAGTCTATATATGTCATCATTCCCAATGAAAATACGCGAATACACACATGGGTATCGCCTAAATTTTCTTTGGAAAAAAACAATAAAACTAAAGTTATGAAAATAATGATACAACAGAGTACTGAAGGGGATCTGGCCTTACCAGATACTAAAACATATGGTAACACTAAAATAATTTTAAATGGTAAGATATAACACAGTAAGAGACAAAACAATGGAAGATACTACAAAGTACAGCTAAAGTACCAACATAAACAGAAATTCAGCATATAAGATGATTTTCAAAATAAAGGAGAAAAGATGGCTTATTCAATAAATGATATTGAAACGACGGAATAGCACTATGAAAAGAACTTGAGCCTCACGAGTAAAATCCTGAAACCCTCCATCTTCTACGGAGGCAGAGAATGAAGATAGCCAACCACAGGCCACCTACACTTGTGAACTAAAAGAAAGTTTGAAGTTATCATCTAGGAAATAGCAAGAAAAATCCTACTATGGTTTTCTTTTAGCATCACTGAATAAGTGCTTCTGATCTGATGTTGTTCTACCTTTGCCTGATTATACTAATCAGATTTATGTTTTCCAGAAATGTCATCAAGCCACACGCAATAAAGATGGTTCCAGTCCATGAACCCCTGTATCACTCTCCCTCCAGAGAAACCCTAACTGCCCC